>PVKE010035575.1:0-16828 GCA_004027555.1 Craseonycteris thonglongyai
GGAAAGAGAAGAAACATGAATTCTGCCGTATTTTCCTGCGTATAAGATGACTTTTGAAACGAAAAAAAGTCAACCGAAAATCCAGGGTCGTCTTATACGCCTCGTAGTCTTATACGCCCAGTTGTCTTATACACCGGAAAATACGGTAATCCTTGACCCCTATCCCATTCCCAACTCCAAAACTGCTTGGAATTCAAGAATGAACGAGAGGGAAGGAACAAGAGAACAAGAGGCAACTTCTCAATAGTGTGCATGCCACTTGTGTAGATATACTGAACTACATATGTGTGAATATATCTCCCACCTTACATACACACACACTGCAATGACATGGCATAAAACAGTAGCTATCATATGTGGAACTTGGTAATGTTGGGACCCCGAGCCTCGCCTTATTGCCACTTTTTGTGTTGTGTATACATTGAATGGCTCATAAGATTTTAAGAGATTTTTAAAATGTATTTCTTCTACTAAATGCACTTATCCTTCTACATGTTTATATATTTTGGTGAAATTGATTTCTTAGAAACTTGATATTTTAGTAAGATAAAATTTCTTCACATATTTGGTTAATGCTTTGATGTCAAGAGTGCACATGGCTGAGTTGAAATTCAGAAGTTGGTGTTGCTTTGGGCATTTCCAACTGCAAACTGCAGTTTCCCTGTCCAAAGATTGCACTGTGCGTTCTGTGCATTCACTTGTGCTCTAATATGACATATTTGATGGCTGTGGTGCATCAGTCACTAACTCCTGGCTCTCTGATGGCAGCGTCACCATCGCATGACTATTTATTTTCTTTCTTTGCCAAGTGAAGGTACAGCTAGGTCACTGCCAAATATGGCGCAAGTGGATGTGAGTGTGAGCATGTTGTTGGAAGGTGTACACTTCTATTTCTCTCAGCTGTTTCATTCACACATGCAGATTTTCTGTTAAGGATTTAATCTTTCATTCATGAAAGAACAATTGGCCAAAAAATAACTAAGTTATCTTAAGAGGTGGGAATGAAGAGGCAGTCCAGCTAGATAACACCTCCCAACAACATCAGATTTAGTTAGGGCTCAGTGGAATCCTTTAAGTATTTACATACATGTTTTCCTTAATAGTATTTATGGTCATCACTACTGCTTTTGTATTTTTTTAGTGGTATCGCAATTAAATCACTAGTACACCTGCTACTTATCACTTACACAACTGGCCGGCTGAAAAACGACAAAAAGAAAGAATGAACTCTGTTTCATTGTAAGAAGTTGATTTGTTTTCATCTTTCTTTATACAAAGCGGGGAAAAGCTTGTTTGAAATACTTTTAAGTCCAATAACTATGGATAGCATGTTATCTGAAACTTTTAATTTGTATGTTTTTGTGTCTGATCCTTTGCATGGAAGAGACAATAGTGCCGTCTGAATTGTTCTCTTGTGCTTGGTTAATATGTACTTCTCTAGATTGTTCCAGTTCAAACATTTCTTATTCTTTGGTTTTCAGAGGCATTCAAAGCAAAATAATCTTTGTTTTCTGACCAATCTAAGTAAAAATACCTGTGATTACATTTAATTTGTTAGTGTAAATAAATTTCTTGCCAATGAGTATTATTGTTGTTAGACAACGAATGCAATAAAAAGAAAAATACTGAGATCTGTTGAAGCAGTTTTTTTCCTCTTTCCTTTTCACTTTCAACTAAAACAAGCTTTGACTGGGTAAACCTGTATTCACTGTCAAAATATATCTATCAATCAAGAGCAAAATGCACATTTTCCATGGAAATTGAAACTAAGAATAAGTTTTAGCATTGGTAAAGTGTAAATTGGCAGCTAGAATTACATTTGAAAGCACAATTATGGAACTGGGCATAAAATAAAAAGATTAGAGTTCCCACTGGAAGTGCCCTTCCCCATCTTTCCATTCTCATCACAGTATTTTACATCAGTTTCTGATACCTGTCGGCCAGGACAAGGTCTGTGACAAATCCATCTGGCAGTGGGCCTCACACAGCGTGGGCAAGCTAAGAGTCAGGCTACCCTAGAGTATGCGGTGCCTTTCAACAGTTTCATTTCTAAAACTTTAAAGGTGCAGAAAACTTGAATTATAAAAAAAGGAAGGGTGTTGGGGATGCTGGGATAGCTCAGCAGTGAAGTACTGGCCGCACCATCTTGAGGTCCAGTGTTTGATTCCTGGCCCCGGCCCATGCAACCCCATATGCTGAACTGCAGCGCAACTGGTGACCTCTGGGATGGCTCAGCAGTGAAGGTTCTCACCTCCCATGAGGGAGGCCCCCAGTTCAGTTCCCTCTCTGTGCAGCCCACATCCACCTGTGCAATGAAACCATGTCACAACTAACGATGTACAACTATGGAGACTGCTCTGCTCCCCCTTCTCTCTCTCTCTCCCTCTTGCACACACACCCACACACACACACCATAATTTATCTAAATCTTTCACAATGCAAAAAATTTAGCTCTGAGCTTCACAGAGCAAGTGAATCAAGCTGTTTTCTCTTCCTTGGCCTGTGTTTAAGAAATTTCTAACTAAGAGGAAGTATATGTGTCCCTTTGAACTTGAGTGTAAGCTCTGTCAAATTGGACAGTGTTCTCTTTTGGGGGGCAGAGTTTCCTTATTCTGTCAAGACAGAGTATGGCTGTTTTACTGATACCAAGTAATCTTTCTAAAGGAAATATGTGGTGTGTTTTTCCAACCTAACCTCCACAGCCGTGGGTAGTTGCAAAACAGTATTACAGAGAATCCACCTTCAAGAGCATCACTGAGTAAGTGAGCACTCAGGGCACATGAAGTCACGCCCCCTGAAATCGCAACTCAAAACAACGCCTATTCTGATGTAAGAAAAGAGTGTTATGATCCATACAAAATGTTCCTGTTGGTCACTTCAAGTCAGTGATCTTAAACTGTTAGCAGTCCTCAAAGTATCAGCAATTTTTTCCGCAAATGCCAACCCACGATCTTGGTGGTATGAGCTTTGGAAAAACTTTGTTTCTGACTGCCTTAACCTCCCAAAGAAATCAGCCAGCCTGGAAACCAGTCCTCCAGCACAGACGGGCGTGTAAGTGAGAGAGGTGACCCTTTCCTACAACTTTTACAAGAACGTATTCAAGTCATCTGGTCTTCTGAGTAACACCCCTCAGAAGAGAGCCAAAGGTTGTTGACCATTTTGTATTTTTGTTTTTTTATTTCTCTACTGTTTTCTTCTTCTCCTCCACAGCAAGTTAGTATAGAAAAAAATAAAAATAAAAGCACCGCCAGCAGCAGCTCACCAGTGTTGTATTTGGGGGCATTTCCCTGTCCCTGCATCAGATTGGGTCTTCATTCTGCAGCCAGTCACTGATGTGACCAGACTTCTTCATTGTACCAGGTCACAGAAACTAAAATGCACAGCGTGTGCTGAGATAATACACTCATAGTTTTCAGGTATGACAACATTCCTGAGAATTTTAATGTTGTTTTTACATGCCATTTGCTAGAGGAGAATCAAATAAGAGTAAAAGGAGAATTGGGGTCTATAAGTTTATATTGACTGAGCAAACCACATCTAGAAAGGGAAACAAGTCGGTCTGAGGGTACTGTGTGTCTGAGGGCTTTGCTTCAGAAGAAACACCTGGTGGAGGGGCCTTGGGTGCGCGTCTAGGTTGTCACCATGTGGACTGGAGTGCCCAAGCGAGCACTGGTGTCTGATGACAGCGAGGCCGTCGTGCTCTCCTGTTTTCTGAACGAGACACGGCAAGGCAGCAATAACATGCACTCTGGAAACAGGTGTCTTAGGGGAGGGGGGAGGTCCCTTTTGCATCACATACAGTTATCGTATTTAATACCCGAGAGATGCTGGGAAGGCTCAGCAAATTGAATGCTTGTCTTGCAGCCATGGGATCTGGGGATCGGGTCCCAGTCCCTGCCCGTGCAGACCCATATGCTGAGCTGGGGCGTGCTTCCCATGTGGGAGGCCCCCAATTCGGTTCCTGCCCTGCGCAGCCCCACATCCACCTGTGGAATAAAACTAAATTTATGTCAAAACTAATGATGTATTATGACTATGGAGACTGCTCTGGGCCCTCCTCCTTCTCGGTCTCTCTCTGTCTCTCTCTCTCCCTCTGTCAAACACTAGAATAAATCTTAAGAAAAGAAAAAAACTGACAACTGACATGACAATTTTAGCCATTTTATTGAGGAGGATTTTTATTTGTAAATGAGGTTTTTGCATATTCCAAAACTGATGTGGTACCATACTCTAAAGAGACTCATCACATCGCCCCCCATTAAACAGCACTTGCGTTCCTCAAAAGGTCCTAATTTAGGACCAAATGAGATCACTGTGACCCCTGCAGTGTGGCGAGCAGTTAAAATGATGAGATCACCATGACATGGTGTAAATCGGCCGTTCAGAGCTCACAATAGAGAGCTTTGTGGAACACAGTGCCAATCAGCAGTTTCCCTTTATACACAGAAGCAACTGTACTTCCTTGCAGCACACTACCATTGTCTGAATAAACTTGTGTGACTTTGGGTTCTTCTGTTAAAATGTTCTGGATTTGAAGCACCTATCAAAGAAATAACATGTTATTTTTTTTCTAAACGCACTTAAAACAGAGCTTTAAACATGCATCCTTTCTCCGTAAGAAGAAGCCTTTAGGTAAATCAGATTTGGTTCCAAAATTATTCTCTAAGACATTTATTTCCTCATTGGCAACATGACAGGCATGATCGAGTTGATTTAAACAGCAGGAGAGACACCTAGGCCTATAGAAGTGAGCCAAGAAATAGGAATAACAGCCTGAGTGTGAGACATTAGGGAGCAGTGAGGACTATGGTAAACGGGAGGGGGGCTGTTATAGTACAATTACTGCCATGCTGAAATTGAGGACAGCTTTTGTGTATTTTCAGATACACTATGAATTTGGATGTTTACACTTAATTCTTGGTTTTCAGTGCAATCAAAAAAAAATTAAAATTAAAAAATTAAAAAAAATTAAAATCATGGCCCCAAAGAGAACATATGAGGGGGACACTCTCCCATTAAAAAACAAAACAAAAAACCAATTCTCTTCTGAAGGGCGGGCCCCTTGTAGTACAGGCTTCCTCACTAGGTGAGTGTTCTAGGAACCCATCTGCATCAGTGTACCAGCTGCTGTTGTGAGAGGTAGCATTGGGCTTTAGTGAATTTTTTTGGAGACTCTTTCAGTGTGTTTGCCCATTTCATGATGTGTGATTTACACGAACAACCCACACCATGCTGAGTGTTCAGCAGTTTTTGACCTAAAATAGCATGAGCCCCATGCCCCACCCTCCCTATTCCCCCGATCTCATCCCGAGTGACATTTTTTTGCTTCCCTGGATGAAAAATACCCTCAAAGGATTTGCTGATGCAGAAGAAGTGAAACAAAAACAAAACAAACAACAACCCAAAAAAAAGGCAGAAGCACTAAAAGGCATCAAAATTGCTAAGTTCAAAAACTGTGTTGAGTAGTAGAAAAATAAAAGCATCTCAATCTATCTCTGTATTGTATCAAAACAGTGCTTTGAAGGTGACTGAAGTTTAAACATGTAAAAATAAATACACAATTTTTTTTTATCAATTACAGGTTTTTTGGGTCCTCCTTCTATCTCTGTACCACACTCATCCATTCTTCTGAATTTATGGTCCCAATTCTAAATGAAAGAGATTCCATAACTTCTGTGTCTTTCATTTGGTTGAGCAGAAATGTGATTGTATCATTAGCAGCAGTGTAGTAGTATGTTGGGCTGACTACATATAATAGTTACATATTTGACTATTTTGGCTGATAAAGTGGCAATTTCATATGACTCATCCTACTATAAAAGGGCCCCTTGTAAGTTTGGAATCCAGGGTTTGAATCTTCTACCTACCATTTGTTTCCCACCTGTAGAATGAGATGGGTGGGACTAGATTAAGTTCCTTTTCAACTCTAACTTGCTATTCTTAAGCTTTTAGGATAAAATACTATGACCTGAAGAAAAGATACCTACATACAAAACAATATGGCATACCAAGAAGGCCAGTGTCTGGATATTAAAGGGTCAGTGGAAGCATTTAAAGAGACCTCTTTAAAAACAATTGGCACCAAAGATGTTTTAACAAATTGCTGTAGCATTAACATGTAGTAGTTACTTACTGGGAAATGGTTGATGGTACCCCTTGGCTGAAGTAAATAAACCTCTTTTAATAAAACTAAATCACTCCTCTATAAGGCAGTGCATGAGATAATGGACTGTTACTACTTTTTGCTATTCTTTATCCTATCCATAGTACGAATGTATTTTTTCCAGAATAGGAAGCCACATCCATGCTATAGCAAATGACCCACGTTCACCAAATGAGCTAACAGGTAAGACCAGATTAGAATGTAACATTCTACTGAGTTCAAAATAGTGAATACACCATAGCCTACATTTCTTCAATTCTATTAAACATACCATACAGCAACCCTAATAGCTAAGAAATAGCAAAAGACACATTAGACATATGCCATTAGACATAATTACAATTGTCCTATAAACCTAAAAATAAAAGGTGTGAAAGACCATACTATAATCAGAATATACATTTGTTTGTTTATTTTGTAATCCAGACACACAGGCTCTACATTTTTTGTTTGTTTGTTTTGTTTTTTTGTTTGTTTTCTGTTGGAGGGGACAGGCTATGTGAGACTAAAAAACTAAGTTTAAAAAATATATATACAGGGGAAGCCGGGATGGCTCGGTGGGTTGAGCGCTCACTTTGCAGCGCCGGGGACCGGGGATCGAATCCCGGCCCCGGCCCGTGTGGACCCATATGCTGAACTGGGAGCTTGCCCAGTTCAGTTCTCTCTCTGTCTCTGTCTCTGTATCTCTCTGTCAAAAATAAAATAAATAAATAAATATATAGAAAATAATTTAAAAAAAATATATATATATACAGTGTGAACTGTATCAAAAATATCACGTATTTGATGTAAATAACAAGTATAATTTATACATACTGAAAATTTACAATAGAAAACCCAAGGTAAGCCATAGTAAACATTCAAATGCCCGTGGCAAAGTGTGTTTCAAATTCTTACTTGCACTGACAAAATAATCTCTTGAATGAAGACCATGGACACTAATAGGGTCTTTGGGTTATAACTAAGATGAAAGAAAAGGTCTTTTAATCCAAAGTAATTCCAGTAAGTGATTTATTGTCCCATTCTGCAGGGAAGGTTAAAGGGTGACCATCCGTGCTTTAGGACTGGTGCACTGTGCTAACTTGTGCCTATACTGACACACAGGAAGGGGTGCTTGAATTGGGAGGCAGATAGCAAACAAATGAGACCAGAACATTGTGGTATATATTGTATTTTTTGAACTGTTACGAATTCCCAAGTTAGAGAAACTTATTATTGAAATAAAGACATGGACCTATCCTAAAGCAAACAAACAACCAAATGTGTATTTCCAATTATATTATGGCCTTTAATATCTTTTATTTTTGATGTTTGATCAGCTGATCTGATTCATTTTTCAAACTCACCTCTGATCCGGGAGGATTCTTTGCATCATAGAAAAAGATTTTCTGGCCATTGGTATGGCATCCAACCCAAAGATCCTCTGTCACAGGATCCACAGATATGTTATCCACGAGAGTATGCAACTCCAGGGACTTCCAGATTAAAAACAAGAAAGAAAGCCAGAAAGTGAAAAAAACATTTGAGAGATGATAGAGCAACACACCAGGGAAGACTATTGTCCTGTCCTTGGTCACCACTCTTCTGGTTCCAGGAACATGAAAATTCTGCCCATTTCAGTAGTTTTTCACCCAAGCTAGTAGTTTTTCAGTTTCCAGGACAGATGAAAAGAGGGAAGATACAGAAAGCTAAAGAGAACTAGTAAAAGTTAGATTAAATCATTTGGACTAACTTCTGTGCATGAACCTAAAACTGAAAAAAGTAAGTTTTTAAGTGCAGTATAAAAAACTTTTCTAATTTCAAAAACAGCACGTGCAAATGATATTTGTATAAGCATTCAGAAAACAACCAGGAAACATAGACTCATTTCTGATGAGCATATCAATGAAATGCCTTTCTTTAGTGTCTAATCATAGGCTGTGCAGCCAAAGGACAAATGATCACCCAAGGCCTAATTTTTGCCTTCAAATTGGGAAGAAGTTTCTTCTTTGGTTTCCTGATGTTATTTAACTCCCTGTGCTTCTGCTGTTTATTTTCTAAATATAAGTTGCAAGCCTGTGATGACTGCACAGATTGCTGTTGGGTCTTTGTACCAGGATCATAAATAAGACTGATACTTAATTCCACCATTCATCATTGTGGCTGCCTTCAAGCAGGGAGAAAGCACAACTATTTGTTTACCTCTCAGTCTCCGTTGGAAAAGCACTATCTACCATGTACCTCAAACAGAGACCAGCACACCTCAGTGCCCAGAGACCCTGTAATAACTGGCAGTGAGTCATTGCAAAGGCCAGAGCATGGGCAGGCAGCTGCAGGGAGCCACGCTGCCCTGTGCTTCTTACTCAAAATGAGACTCATCCACATATGCCCAGGAAGGGACTAGAGAGGGCTCAGGCATGTGGCAGAGCCTCCTTTTCACCGTAACGCAGAGCCATCACTCATTCTGACCTGGAAACAGACAAGGCGGCCAAAGCAGGTGACTGAGCATTCTAGGCTGACCAGAGGTGCCGTTTTAAATGGGACAGAAAACAACGGTACTGTTCCCTTTCAAATGGTGCATGTGGTCAGCCTACTGACACCTTGAATGTAGCCCAGTGAGACGAGGCTGACCACATGTACCATTTGAAACGAGACAGTGCTGTTGGTTTCTGTCCTGTTTAAAAGAGTACATCTGGTCAACCACCCGAGCAAGCAAGCAGTGTGGTCAAAACCAACCCAGGCCTTGTCCTCTCACCACGCCCCATCGAGCACAGTGCCGGCCTTCCCACTTCCAGATGGCAATTCCTGACGGTGAGGGAAAGGTTTGGTTGTTTTTAAGATGTATTTTATTGTTTTTGACAGAGAGGTAGAGAGAGAAAGACAGAGAGAAGGGGGAGGGCCTAGAGCAGTCTCCATAATTGTATGTCATCAGTTTTCCACATGGTTTCATTGCACATAGGTGGGCAGGGATAGGGGGCCCGCCCAGGCCAGGAACCTGACAGGGACCTGCTCGCATGAGCTGGGGGCCGAACCAGGGGCCTCCCACATGGGAAGTTCGCCCCAGCAATATCCGAACTGGGGGCCACACCCAGTTCAGCATATGGGTCTGCCTGGGCCAGGACCGGGATTCAATCCTTGGACCCTGGGGCTGCAAAGCCAGTGCTCAAACCACTGAGCCATCCGGCATCCCTGGGCAATGTTTATTGCAGGGCTATACTATTCTCTTTGGCTGGAGAATAGCCAGTTGGGGACTTCCATGGCAAATGAAATTCTGCAGAGATGAGAGTTGGTATAAGAGTGGTGAAAAAACACAGAAGCCTGGGGTCCCATTACCCAACACACAATTCCTGAGTTCCTACTGTGTGCTCTGCAAGGAGCTCAGCACCTGGGGAGAACGGAGCAAGTCGTTCCTGCCTAGGAAGTGCTTGCTGATGGTCCACGGGCACCTGCATACCTGGAATTCCCAACACTACTAACCCACCGCCATGCACACACATGCTACATTTCATGCTTCCACAAAGCCAATGGAAAACTTTACATCTCTTGGTCAATGAAACTTAATAAACTCCTCTCTTCGGGAAAAACTGTATCCTCTGTTAATAAATATCCCCATTTTGGGAGAACTGCATCAAAGTGGCTGCCTTGGATTTTTTTGGGGGGGATGGAGAGGGAAGTATTATTTTTATTGTGATAAAATATGCAAAGCATGGAATTTGTTATTTTTAACCATTGTTAGTTGTACAGTTCAGTGGCATTATGTACATTCACAATGTTGTACAACCGTCACCACTACTCATAAGCAGAACCTTGCATTGCCCCAAACAGGAACTCTGCCCAACAGCTCTCTCCCCGGGCCTTTGGGAAGCTCTGTTTCACTGCCTGTCAGTTTGCCTATCTAGGTTCCTCATATATGTGGAATCCTATAACACTTGTCCTGTTGTGGTTAACTCATTTCACTTAGCATAATGTTTTCAAAGAAGCTCATCTGGTTGTAGTGTATATCAGAACTTCATTCCTTTTTAAGGCTGAACATTCCATTGTATGTATATACTGCCCTTTGAGAGGACATAAGCCTATCCACGCTTCATCAGAAATTCTAAGATCACTCTCAGTTTAACAAATTTCTTGGCACTCCAGGTAGTAATTAACTAGCTTACTTAACATGATTCTTCAAAAGGAAGAATAACATTAGAGTCGCAGTGGGTAGCCTCAACTGAGTTGTTATGTCCGGAGATTGCATGATCTGTTGCCAAAAGAGGCAGCCAAACCTGAAATCAGCCTCGCCCTCCATCTTGCCTTGGCAGGAGCAGCATCTTTACCACTGTGTGTTAAATGTATGTCAGATTGGGTTCTATTCTTACAAAATTCTTTAACTTTCAATTTACAGAAGTACATATTGCTACAACCTCAGTTGGTATTATTAATTCCCTCAGCCAGCAGGAGTGCATGAAATTCCATTTTACTTCAGCTCATACCAAACTGGCTCTGCCAGTGGGTTTCAATGTCAAACATAAGGTCACAGTGGATGTTGCTCCCAGGTAATTTTTTCTGAGTGAAGCCTCTCATGATGGTACCTCAGGCATACTGACGGGAACAGTTCGCGTGAGGTCAGGTGACAAGGCTACATGCTGTGGGTGGTTATGGTCTTGTTGTTTTTCAGGGGCACAGGGGCTGCTTTCATAAGGCTCCCCTTTGCTCTTTCTTTCTCTTTCCTCTCCTTTGTACTTTTACTTCTTTTGACCCAAACCTTGGGACTGGACCAGAATTGGTAGGGGTAGAAGATGAACCCCTTCAGCACACCCAGCCCCATCATATTAATTGAACAGGTGCAGCTTATACCTGAGTGAGAAAGGCAGACAATAGAGAGGATAAATAAATATGGAGTATGTCAGTAATGAAGGCTGAAGGAAAAACAACGCTGTGGGGTAGGGAGAAGAGAGTTGCAAGGGTAGCTTAGGTAGTAGCCAGGAGAGGCCTCACTGGGGTGACATTGTAGTAAAATCTGAAAGGATGTGAAGGAGAGAGCCTTAGAAATCTGGAGAAAGATCACCTGAGCAAAGGAAACAGTGCCCTGTCCTGGCAAACTCCTGGAATATTCAGGCAGGAGAGGCAGAGTAGAGGGACAAGGGTTGGATATAAATGCAGCGAAGGGTTGTGAGGCGACCCTACGGCCATTGTGAGTACTTCATTCTTACAAATATTGTGGAGAGCATTTGAGATTTTGTTTCCCAGCGTGTTGCCAGTTTGACTCAAATAAGCTCATGTAAACTCTTAAAACAATTTTTTTTTAAATGTAGAGTTGCATACCTGAAAACTATACAATTGTTACTAACCAATGTCTCCCCAATAAATTTAACAATAAAAAAAAAGAAAAAAAATGTGGACTAATGGATGAATAGCTAAGAATTAAACCAAGTTTTACACCTAATAATTATAATTGAGATTTAATTAATGACCAAAATTTTGTATGCCTCAGTTCACCTCAAATATAAGCAATTACTAACTTATTCCAGCAATAAGATAAGCTACATGCACATTGTTAATAAATGTTGGAAAGTATCATTATCTGGTGAAAAAAAATAAATTGTGGAATACTATGTTGTATTAAATACCAGTTGTGGCTACGGTACTTCTTGGCTGTTTTGTCAACATGGAAAAGAAGAGAGGGAGAGGGGAGAACGAAAGGAGTAGAGAGGAGAGAGAAAGAGGAAACGTGAGAAGGAAGGAAGGGAGGGAGAGAGGGAGGAAGTGAGCAGGGAGGGAGGAAAAGAGGGAGGGCAGGAAATTAGATCTAGGTACACAACATCAAGTTCAAAATTCACTAGAGCAGGAAGAATCAAAGGTGGGATGTGTGGTGTGCTGCTTCCCACTCCACAGCTGAGTAACAGTGAACAGCAAACAACCTTTTTTCTTCACTTGCTAATTTCACAAATCAATTAGAATCTAATTATCACTCTGCATACTTGTAGTGTTAATACATCTTACCTTTAATGGAGTTAAAGTCCAATTAGCGTGCTTTTCATACACATGAATCTTCTGAGCCAAGATTTCAGCTACATAGATATACCTCCAAAGAAAAAGGAGCTGCATCAAAGCACTTGAAATGGTATGATTCAAAAGTTGATGGTGAAGTTGTAATAACTTTTCCTAGGGGAGATCTCTGCTTAGAGATTGAAAAATGGAACCCCTCTCAGCATACCAAATTCCCAAAGAACTAGTGAGTTTACAGTACACAAAGGCGTTTTAATCCTGAAAAGTTATTTTTAAAGGTAAATTAGGAACCTTGCTGGCCCTGATCGGTAGGGAAGGAACTTAGCCTTAACACCAGCTCTTACTATCTGAGAGCAACATGCGCTACAATGCTTCTCTCACTTTGTCAATATAGTGGCAAGCCCACGGTTCTTTCTGAATTTCAGAGGACCTGGAGTTCTCTCCAGCAGGCTGTAGGAAAACCCTTTGACAATGAGCTCCTTGTTTTAATCCAGAGAAAGTATGAGAGGAGATAAGATGCTGGACCTGCATCTAAATGGTCTTCCTCCCATCAACCCTGAGTCTTGGTCCTGACCCTGTGGATGTAGTAATTTGAACACAGTGCAATGCCACACTCATCATAAAGCCCTGTGATTAGGAGAAATGACAACTTGATTATCTATTTTTGAAGATCAGGGATGATATGAATGATTGAAAGCTGTCCAAGTTGCTTTCTCTAAATATCTTATTAACTCTCTGAAATCGCAGGGATATAAGATGAGAAAGGGTATAGATGGATGGAGACATAGATTATATTAATATATACATACAGAGGTTGCCAAAAACTGTGTACACATTTTAAGGAAGGAAAAATCTGTACTAAAATTATAATACTCAATATATACTGGTAATAAAAGATGAATACAAGTCACATTTGACTTCTGCAATTACAAGAGGTGCTCAAAATGGTTACTGTCAGTATTTAATACACAGATAACAGCTCTGAAAATGTGTATACATTTTTTGGCACCTTGGGTGTGTGTGCGTGCACGAGTGTGCACCAATGCTACCCAAAATGTGGTAACCACTGGTCTGGCAATTGTTTCAGGGCCGCCATCAGATAATGTACATCAAATACATCACTAAGCACACTTTGTTTACTTAAGTAGACTCTCCCCCTCTCCCATAATATCACTTTTTTTGATGAAAGAAGCAGTGCTTTGATTTATAGTTTGGTGCAAGTTCTTTATCTTGTCATAAACTAGCATTAATGATATATATGTGTGTGTATATATATATATATATATATATATATATATATATATATTCTCATTATACACTAAAAACATCTTCCCTCAAAACAAAGCTACTTAGTAATACTAAATTATTATCACAGTATTATTTAGTGATACTAAATGTGTAGCACAGTATTGTTTGGTAATACTATATGATAATTACAGTATCAGTTAGTAATACTAAACATTTATCTACCCTCTTGAAATGTAATTTTCCCCCAAAAAGAAACTTAAAATTATGTCTTCACAGAATAGAAAATTTTGATCTGACAAATTTTGCCCTTGAAAATTGATATTTTACCTTTTTTCTAATTTCCTCTTGCTAGGATCACATTAGAATATAGCACATTGTTTAGAAAAGGAATATGTTCTAAAGATGTCTAATGAGAATGTGGAGAAATGCATACATTTTTTAAAAGTTTCCATACTTGCCATCCGGTGAAATGTTGATTCCATTAGCAAAATCTAATCCTTCTGCCACCACTCGAACTTCATTTGGACTATAGTAGACGACGTATGACCACGCTAAGCCCAAATATAACTCCCAGGACTTCAAGTAGGGGTCAACAAAATAGTGATCATTTGTGGCGTAGAAGTGCTCAGGTCCCACAGCAACAATATCATTCACACTACAATTCAAACACACACACATGATATAGACAGATGAAGGTATTATGCATGACAAGATTCTGCACAGACATTCATTAGTATCTATGCCTAAATGGAGATGTGGGATGGAGGCTTCGCTCCAGCTGTCATGGTAGAGAGTCAGTATGAATTCAGTCCCATCTTTACAATCTTCAAAGACAATAACTACTCTAAAAAAAACCCTAAGAGGTTAGTATAGCAATATAAAATAAGGGTTCTATTAATTGTATCTTAAAAATAGTGCTATAGTTTGAGTGCGAGCATGTGCACATGTACGTGTGTGTGTGTGTGTGTGTGTGTGTGTGTGTGTGTGTGGATATACTAAATTCATCAAATTAGGCCAGGAATCTTGATCAGAGCAAAATTTATTTATGCTCACACAGCGCTTACTCTCTCATACAGAGCAATCTAGGGCCTCATCAGGATGTGGAAAAAATGCTGGCAATCTTGAGAATTGCATTTTAATTAAAGCTCTGCTACTATTAGTTGTGTGATTTAGGGAGGATCTATCATTTCAGGGCCTCCACTTTCTTATCTGTAAAAGAAGGATGAGATGGACTAGTCTATCTTTCGGCTTTAAAGGGTCACTTCCAGCCTTAAAGTTTCACGATTCTAAACTGAATAAAGTGTCCACCAAGAAGAATGCTCAGAAATAGGATGTTATGGCTTTTTTTCTTTCTGATTTTGATTCTCTCTATGTTGCCGAGAAATCTAAGATATATGAGTCTATTTTTCTGCCTTAATAGGTACAACAGCAAATGCATAAGTGAGTCATTCTTTGCTGATTGAGGTGACAGAAGTTCCCCAGGGCTATTATCTGGGAGAGAATTATCTTCGCACTATTGCCGAGGGCCTAATGGCCAGCACATCAGCTCTGATGCTGCTCTGAGCTTCTGGGTGAGTTAGATAAGCGTAGAAAGCCTCAGTTTTCTCATCTGTAAAGAGAGGTTAAATGATGTTCCCAAAGTCCTACGCTTCATTAGGATAAGACTTCATTTGTGGCGTTGCAGTCGGAACGACAATGCCTGTGGCTGGCTTTGCAGGCGCCTGGCACACACCATCAACGGCAGCCACTATCGCTACATGAGAAAGAAGGTCTAAGAATTTAGGATTAGTCAGCATCCTCCTGCAAGCTGAGTTTTTTCTCTCTTCTTTTTAAAAAGCAAATTTCTGAAATGAGTGCGCTTTACAACCATTTGCTGTTTTTCATACAAAGAAGTTGAGCAGCACAATTAAGAGTAATAGCTTTGAAACCCGATGGGCTCCACTTGAATCCTGACTGTCTTGCTGTGGGCTGTGGGGTCACAGCATGTCACTAAACTCTGAGCCTCCATTCCTTCTCTGTACCCTGAGAGGCTGGGGTAGGAATAAAATGAAATAATGAGTGTAAAACCATGGCATCATGCCTGAAATACAGTAAATGACCAGTAATGACCATTGTGTTATTACTAATGATAACTGCTTACATCATAAGAGATTGATAATTCAATATGAATGCTATAAACAACCGTATAATGAGTCATCACATACAAAGCAGAAAATATACTTGGCTAGACCTTGGATTGAGAGAGCAGAATTGTAGTTAATTGTGGCACTGTGATTGTTTTCAGTTGGGGTCTACATTGCCAAAGACCAATATTTTTGCAATTAGCCCAGAAAAACAACAAACAAACAAATGAACAAACAAAAAACTCTAACCCTGGGAAATTGGACCAATCTGAGATTTCCAAGATTAGATAGTGAAACAAATGAAACAATTTTTCCCTATTCCGTAGAGGCTCCGAGTACCAGCTTCAGACTCAAGCTACCAGGATTAAAACCCCAGGTGTACCCTTTACTGATGGTGTCACCTGAGGCAAGTGAATATTCCAGGTCTCAAATTTTTTTAATTCAAAATGGTGTAATAATTAGGGTGACCAGACATCGCGCTTTTGGCTGGACAGTCCCGATTTTTAACAATTTGTCCCTCATCCCGCGGCATTTTAAAAAAGTCTCAATTTTTGGAAAGAATGCATGACAAGCTAGGGAACGGCGGAGATAGACCAAATTTTTAATCAAGAACCGCCCCCCCCACCCCCGGTCAATGGTGTCCCGCTTTACCAATGTTAAAATCTGGTCACCTTAGTAATAATACAACCTAATTAAAAACTTATTTGTAAAAAGTTAATAAAATAATCTGTTTAAATTGGTTATTGCAATACCTAACTGATAGTTAAACCTCCTTAAGTTATTCTTCATTTATTTAATATTAGCCCAGCTTCTCCATTCTACATACTTTGGCCTAATTTAGATCTTGGTTTGGCATATTCTCCGAATCCTCATTTTCTTTCCAAAACATATTTGTGGAATGAATGTCTGAATAAACTCTCCCATCAAATACTATTCTGTGAACTATCACTCTTCCTAGGGATGCAGAAGACGACAGGGGCCGTAAGTCCTACTTGGCCACTATTTGGTTGATTGACTTCATCCAGTAACTTGGTTTCCTCATTTTAAAAACCATCAGGTTAAGAAAGGAGAGGAGGGGAAGCCGGGATGGCTCAGTGAGTTAAGCACTCACTTCGCAGCCCCAGAGACAGAGGATTGAATCCCGGCCCTGGCCTGTGCAGACCCATATGCTGAGCTGGGGAGTGCCCCCAGTTCAGTTCTCACCGGGGTGAGACCCCGGCCCAGTTCCTGCCCTGTGCAGCCCCGTGCCCACCTGTGGAATGAAACTATGTGGAAAAACCAATGATGTGCAACTATAGAGACTGTTCTGGGCCCTCCCCCTTCT
>PVKE010035576.1:0-16817 GCA_004027555.1 Craseonycteris thonglongyai
CAAGTCGATCGCGACACACTTTTAAGATAAAAAGTAGATCTTATATACAGAAAAGTTGGCCAACCCTGCTATAAGACCTCAATAATCCCACAACTTGGTATTGGCAGAAAAACAAACACACAGACCAATGGAATAAAAAAAACAAACAAACACAAATTAGCCAACAAGTACATTATTAACAGGCCAACAATGAATAATGATTTGCCTCCTCTTCAACCAAGAAAATGGCCAAGGTTTTATCCTTATCTATTATGGACTGAATTTTTATATCTCCCCCAATTCATATGTTGAAACTCTACCTTCCGATAACATGGTATTAGGAAGTGGGGCTTGTGGGAGGCAATTAGGATTAGATGAAGTCATGAAGGTGGAGCCCTCATAAATGGAATTAGGCCTTTACAAAAGTCAAGAGGGGACTTGCTTCCTCTCTCTGCTTTCTACCATGTGAGGATATAAAGAGAAGATGGCAGTCTACAACCCAGAAGAGCACTCTAACCAGAACCCAACCACACTGGCACCTTGATCTCAGATTTCCAGAACTGTGAGAGCTGAATTTCTGTTGCTTATGAGTCATTCACTCTATGGTGTTTATGTTATTAAAGCTCAAATGGACTCAGTTAAGTTTACTTTTTCAGGAATCCTTATGTAATCTTTATGTAAGGGCTCATGATAATGTTGTCATCCATTTGTTATGTTCTCTGCTAACTAGTATCTTACACTCTTTACTCCCAATCTTGAAATCTGTGTTGTAAAATTTTACAAGGTTAAAGTTCCATAATACTGAGGTACTGCCTCAAGTTATTTCAATAAAACAAATATATGAACAAAATATTTCTCGTTCATATTACACACACACATGTGCTTATAAGATCTGACAATTAAGTTTGTGAACTAATCCTCGAAAAAGTGCCACATACCTTATTGTTGAATATCTCTATGGTCATCTTCGAAGTACTTCCCTTGGGAAGCTATGCACTGACACCAGTGCCTTCAAAACAATTTTAGAACTCTTTTTCTTGATTGGTCATCAGAGCCATCATTGTATTACCCTTGATGTCCTGAATATCATCAAAATGTCTTCCTTTCAATATTTGCTTTATCTTTGGGTCAATAAAAAAGTCACTGGGGGCCAGATCAAATGAGTAAGGAGGGTGTTCCAATACAGTGATTTGTTTACTGGCTAAAAACTCATTCACAGACAGTGCCATGTGAACCGGTACATTGTCCTGACGCCAGAGCCACAAGTCGTTGGTGAAAAGTTCAGGTTATTTTCATCCAACTTTTTCACACAGCCTTTTCAACAGTTCCAAATAGTCAATTAGGTTGTCTATTTGTCCAGTTGGTACCGATTCATATAAACAATCCCTCTGATATCAAAAGGGTTAGCAACATCATTTTCATTCTTGATTTAGACTGATGGAACATTTTTGGTCATGGAGAATTGGCTGGCTTCCATTTTGTACTTTGACACCTCATTCCAGGCTCACATTGGTACACTCACATTTCATCACTAGTGATAACACGACCCAAAACATAGCCTTGCCTTTCCAAAAGGTCTTGGCAAAACTTTGACTCTCCTTTGCTTTAATTCATTGGTGAGCTCCTTCAGGACCACTTCTGCACACACTTTTCACATGCCAAGATTTTCAGTGAAGATTTTCCTGGGGATGCCGGGATAGCTTGCCTTGTAACTGCACGTCTAGGATCAAAACCCAGCTCGGGCCCACGCAAACCCCATATCCTGAACTGTGACCAACTGATACCGGTAATTGCCAAGATGGTTTGTTGGGAAAGGTTCTCGACTCTCATTTGGAAAGGCCCTGGTTTGGTTCCCGCTCTGTGCAGTCCCACATCCACTTGTGTGGGATGAAACTATAATGCAATAATAATATACAACTATGGAGACTGCTCTGGGCCTTTCCTCCTTCTTTTGGTCTCAGTCTCTGTATTTATCTCTCACCTTCTCTCAAACAGTAAAATAAATCTTAAAAAAAAAAAAAAAGGTTTTCCTAACTGATTCTTCATCAATGTTGACTTGGTACACTAAACTTCTCAAAGTCAGCCTATGATTTTGACACACAATTTGATTAACTTTTGCAATGTTTTTGTCAGTTCTGCTCATTACTGGCAACCCTGACCTCTCTTCATTAGTGACACTTTCTCTCCCCTCAGAAAAATGTTTAATCTATTTGTACACTGATGTGTTCTTCATAGTATTATTCCCAGAAACTTGTACTAACATGTACCTGATTTCACTTCCACTATTGTCAAGATTAACAAGAAATTTAACATTTGTTCATTGTTATAATTCAAGCTCTGACATCTCATGATGGCACACAAAAACATGCAACAACAATAATGAACGCCACTCAGCAAGACACCGCCGCATCCGCACGAGCACAGCTGTGAGACACTGATACACCAAGGTTATGAAACCTTCCTGAGTTGTCTGTACAGTGCTGCCGATATAAGCACATGGTGGCAAGTTTGTGAACTTAATTGTCAGACCTCCTATAAAGCGGGTAGAGCAAAAAAGAGATAAAACACATTACGGGCTGTGGCACTGACTTTGTAGTGTTTTCTACCCCATCCTCCTAATTTCAGGTATATTAGTCTTTCATACTTACTATAATTTGAGGGTAGCATTTATGCATTACCATGTGATGAATGGATTCTTGACCTAAGTCCATCTCACAGAGGATCAAATGGCACACAAACTCACCCTGTGGTCATTTTCTCAGTTATATTTCAGTGGCATGATTGAGACAAATATACCTTACTTAGTATTTGTCCTTATTTTATGAAGATTTTATAGTAGAAAATGCCTAATTCCTAAATTTTTGGGGTTGCTTTTATCAGCCAAGATAGTAAATCAGAAGCAAGAGTACCTCTTGAGTTTAATGACAAAAGTTTGCTCTCTCTCTCATAGACCTAAAGGATGTCAAGGTGGTAGTTGTAGTTCCCATCCTATTCTTATTCATTTCTCTGTTCCCTCCAAAAACTATATGGATTATGGTGGACTATGAAAACTTAACCGAATGTGAGGCCCAATTGCTGTACAGGTGGCTTTATTACTGAGAGAGGTGAACAAAATCTCTGACACCTTGTATGAGATCAGATTTCTAGAGAATGTTTTCTTATAAGTACTTAAAGATAAAAATTACCAAAAGCAGTGTGCATTTGTATGGAAAGTACAATAACACATATTCACTCTTATTTCCCTCTTGTTCTAAGTCTATGTTAACTCTCCCGCTTTCTATCACAATATTGATTCAAGGACATTGTAGGGACATCTAAAAAGCCTGATGGATACTCTGCAGAATAACATGATCATCTGAGTACTTGGAGAATGCCTGACTACAGACATGGGATTCTGTATAACATCACCTGACACCAAAGGACTCATTTTACAGTAGTGAAGGTGTGACAGTTACTTATGACATACTATATGAGGTGAGTTATTGAAGGCTCAGCTCAAAAATATCCCCCCCCCAAAAAAAAAGCAGCTCAGCATGACACACTTATAGAACTGGCTTTGTCATCTAGAATGACATATATACATGGAATATTCAAGAGCATCTTGTGGTCCCTTATGTTAAATCCCTAATAGCTAAAAATATAGTATGTGGGTCCAGGAATAAACAGTAGAAATATAATAGGTCTCCATTCTCATCATTCTTAGTAGCCTATTTGCAGAATGTATGAGTCTCATCTCCATAACTTTAAGTTTTGCTGTATTAGAGGTTTTAGATTGTAAGAGGTAGGATAAGAGATCTACTAAGTTGAAGATACAACTACAACCTTGGTCACTTTGGAATCCTCATGCTGGTAGATTAACAAAGAAAGGAAGCAGGTGATTAACCATGATTACCATGGGTAAGTTACTGTTACCATTACACAATGAACCAGTATATAACGAGTATCTGAACTCAATGGTTCAGTGGGATTACTTCTTGGTGCATTGACGTTTGCTGACAATAGTAAACAGGCAAATGCAGCAACCAAGCAAAACAACCATTGGTGCCCAGACCCTCAGACATAAAAATCGGGGTCATCTAATTAGTCAAGATAAGAGCAATTAGATCAGCTGAAGAGTTGACTGGGGGCATTGAGAGAGATCTAGAAGGGGGTATGAGGAGAGAAGGAAGATGATAAAGTCGTCATTGGCCTTGGTACTAGCTGCATCAGTGGGGACTGTAGCTCGTCCTACTTCTTATTGTGTATTTGTTAGAGATTGTGGTGAAGAGTTGGTGACAAAATTGACTGGAGCATGTGTAGACCTGAGCCATTTGAGGGTGACTAAAGCATTTCTGACTTGATCTGTAGCTGTGGTGAACAGTCTGAATTTTAACATACACTGTATTTCACCTCAGTTGCCTTCTGTCTATCTCTGCTTTTCTGCCACAGGCCTTTCTGTTTATTTATTTAAGAAATGGAAGCCATTTCCAACGCAGATAAGGACACAGGTGAAAAATGCAGGGAAGTTAATACCTTTGTGGACAGCCCTCAAGCCACAGGGGAGGGCAGCTGAGAGATGAGTTCCCTGAGTTCCCTGTGTTCCCAGGCTAGCTGGAAAATTCTGGATGCATCTCAAACTGCAACTTAAACTACATACACCTTGCTGTTTTTTTTTCTTCTTTATCTAGCTTTTCCTGTTCCTTCACTTCTGTTTCTTATCAACTACCTGCATCTAAGATCTTCTCTTTGATTTAGAGAACCCAAACTAAAAGATTGGGTTTAAATTTTTCTTTACAAACGTATCAATGTTAACCGCTTGGGGATTTAATTGTTTATCTGTCAGGCATTTATGCATAAAAAAGCATGAGAATAGCAAGCTATGATTCTAAGTAAATAAATAGAATTTAATATTTTTCAAAAAGATCTCATTTTGTCTTTACTTTGCAAACGTATAAGAAAAGAAAAGAAAAAAAAAGATCCTGTGAGATGAAACAAGCCAGAACCTCTGAAGGGCAGACCAATATAAGATTACCACTTGTAAAATGAGAGCTATGTCCAGGAATCACATTCCTTTGCATGAAATCATTGTGATGTATGAGTAATTGCTACAAAACACTGTGCAATGCCAATCCATTCCTTTCTTAAGGTTCCTTTTCTTTGTTTGGGTGACTCTTATTTCTGTTTATATAGTAGCGCCCATTTATTCAAGGTGGATACATTCCAAGACCCCCAGTGGATGCTTGAAATTGCGGATAGTACTAAAACTGAGATATACTATATTTGTTCCTGTATGTACTTGTACATACCTATTGTAAAGCTTACTTATAAATTTGGCACAATAAAAAATTTCCAATAACTATTAATAAAATAGAACAACTATAACAATACACTGTATAATAAAAGTTATGAGAATATGGTTTTTTTTCAAATTATTGTACTGTACTCACCTTTTTACTTAAATGAAGCACTTTATTATGGCTTCTCCTGACATATCTGAATTGCCAGCATCCCTGCCCTTGTTTTGGGGTCATTCTTAAGTAAAATCAGGGTCACTTGAACACAAGCACTGTGATACTGCAACAGTTAATCTGATAACTGAGAGGATTACTAAGTAACTAAAGGGCAGGAAGCATCTATAGCATGGAGACTTTGGACAAATCAATGATTCCCATCCAGGGCATGGCAAAGTGAGATGAGATGACTGGAGATTTCATCATGTTACAGAGCTGCATACAATTTTAAACTTATAAATTGTTTATTTCTGGAAATGTCAATTTAATAGTTTTGGACTGTGGTTGACCACAGGTAAATCAAGCTGCAGAAAGAGAAACTGCAGATAAGGGAGAACCATTGCATTTTCACTCGATCTCTCTCTTTTTCCTAAACCAGATTTTGTGTAGGTCCATATATTTTCTTTTCTGTTCCTCATGTTTCTCTCTGTTTTTCTTTTAAAAATGCTTCTCTTGACATTTTGCCCCTTCTCCTTATTTAGCCTCTAAATAATTGTGTCATCTGAGACTGTTTGTAACCCAGATTCCCTTTCTCATTTATTTTTTTTTCAGGTTAGTACAATTTTCAAAAACTTTTCTCACAAATTTCAGATTTCAGAGAGTCAGCATGTATTTTCCAGGCCCATTCTTGATTTCTAAATGTATTGAGCTAGTGGAGACAACTTTACATAATGTTTTTTTACAAACTGTAATCTCAAAAAATACAATAAAACATTTTTGGGATCTCGTTACTTCAAGATATTGAAAGCCACTTTCAGACACAAAAGTCTGTCACGTTAGAATCTGAAGGTTTTTGTGGCAATAATATTTCAGTAAAGTTGAGGAGGAAATAATCTAAAAGCAAAAACATTCACATACAAAGATAACTACAATTATTATTTTGATATAATATCAAGAACATAGCTGTGCTATAGAATTACTGATATGTTCTCATCTCAGGAGTTGAAGAAATAATCAAGACTGTGTCAATGGACAACTGTAATCTAGAATTCTATAAATGAAAATGTGGAATGCTTACTATGGCTTAAAAAAATAACATTTTGGGGAAAGCCGGGATGGCTCAGCGGGTTGAGCGCTCGCTTTGAGGCCCCGAGGACCGAGGATCGAATCCCGGCTCCGGCCCAGGCGGACCCACGTGCTGAACTGGGGAGTTCCCACAGTTCGGTTCTCTAGCTGTCTCTGTCTCTGTCTCTCTCTCTATCTGTCAAAAGTAAAATAGAAATAAATATGCACTGAAGATAAAATAATTACTCTCTATAAATATAAAAAGATATAAAAAAAATAACATTTTGTTATAAAAAAAAACCTTTAAATGGACACATACAATGTTTTGTGGCAAAAAAAGGAATTCAGAGAGAGGTATGGAAGAGGAGAGACTGCTAAATATGTGTCAGAAGCTAGAAGTCTTTTCCAGAAAGAAAATAAGAAAAGCTATCTACAAGCGAAAATGTAATGAAAAAATCATAGTAAATATATTAGGAACTTATTTTTCTTTTTTACATTCCTCTTTTTTTTTTAATTTCTCAGAGATTTTTTATGGTATCTTTCATTTTTAAATAATGGTATTTAAAATTAATTGAGCTTATTTTATTTGTGCTAAGCATTTACATGTAGCAGAGTAGCATGAAAAAGAAAATGACTGACTTAAAAGCCCAGAGTCTTAGCCACATAATTTATAACCTTTTGTCCACCAGTAGTAAGCTTCACTTTTAAAAATCAATTCAAAGCCTACAACCTCCAAGCTATTTTCCCAGGTAACAGTTAATATAGTCTACCATCCACTTTTTTACACTTCTAATTGACCCCTTTGTTGTTTTCCCACAAGCTTATCTTGCATCTACTGCCTTTTCCTTGAATCTATTTTTCATCCTCACTTTTTTCTCTTACACTACACCAGCTGAGAGATGACACATTCTCATCAGGAAAAGTGGTTCACTGTTGCAGTGAAGGAGGTGAGTGACCGTGCAAAATAGAATTTCTACAGATAACTGGTGTTTGAACATGTGATCTCCCTACTCCCAGCCAGTGACTGGGACATGCCATCACAACAGCAAATGTCCACCTTTTTCCTCCTGAGGACCAATCCCCTCAGGGATGGGCTGGATTGTAAGAAGTAGGTTGAATTGAAAGAAACAATGTGTGAGTTCAGGTTGAAATGATGAAGTAAGTAAATGCTGTGCTCACCTTCTCCCATGACCGTATCAAATTACAACTAAATTATAGAACAGTGAACCTGGGGAACCTCCTGAAGACTAGCTGAACAGAAATCCTATATTTAAAAATATACAGAGGAAGCCATATCTGGACTGGTAGAAGGGGTAGAGTTATAAAATGGGTGGGCCTCCACCCCGACGTATGGCAGTTGAGAATTGGGAGAGAGATATCAGCTGCAGAGGTCCCCCAAGAGGAGCAAGGGGATCCAGCCCTAAACTGAGCTCCATAGTCCAGAGGACCAGTGCTGGGAAGAGAACCCCCCACAGCATATAACTGAAAATTATCAGGGATTCCATTTATCTTGGTTAAGTTGAAGGCTGCTGGAAACCCAGGCATCTACTTACATGGCCCACGCACAGACTCACTCACCTGCAGACACTCACCCTGGGCTCTAGCTGAGGGTCAGTGGCTCACGGTGCACCAAAGATATACAGGGAGAAACTAAATTATGTGACTTCAGGGCAAAGACTAGAGGGAGAGCGCCATTGTCCATGTGTTGAACCCTGCCCACCATATGGCCAAATCATCTGCATTAACCTGATGAATGCCACTTGCTCCACCCTGGTGACTCCCTGAGACACCACCTTACCAACTCATGTACTTCCCTAGGCCCTTTTATCATCTGAACCTTACAGACAATGGGCAGGTGGATGTAGGCCTTGGTGTCCCCCTTGCTTTTGGCTAAGCAGCACAGCAGGTCTCAGTTTACAGTGTGGCCTCTCTCACGTGTCTCTAGACCTAGCACAGGGAGAAACCAACTGCGGATCGGTTTATAGCTCCTACTGGAGAAACTGCGCTGGCCATGGGCAGCAGCTGACCTTGGCATGCATCTGAATACCTCACAAGAGGCTGCAGAAGCAACACACTTGGTAGGCAGCTTTAGACCACAGTGGAACAACACCCAGTTAGCACCACAAGTGGCACAGCTGAAGGGTAGTTGCAGCAGGCACCAGAGCCTCCTGGGGAGAATCCTGCTCTATCAGTTCAGCTCCTACACAGTAGTTTGTATGCTGTGATTTTACACAATTCTCTCAGCCAGTCAGTTCAAGAGTCAATCCCACCCACTGATATACCAACATCATTCAAGGCTCAACTAAAACAGAAGGGGGTTTGGGGAGGTGGGGGGGGGAAGGGGGAAAGATTAATATGTATAAATTAGGAGTTACCAAATAGTCATGTGGATGTAAAGTATAGCATAAGGAATATACCCGATGATGTTGTAATAACTACCGTATGTATACTGTCAGATGTGTGTTAAATTTATCAAGTGATCTAACTTGTAAGTTATATAAAAGTATAATAACTACACTGTACAGCTGAAACTAATATAATAATGTATGTCAACTGCAATTAAAAAATTAAAAAATTCCAAATAATAAATAAAAAATGATATGAGCATATCAATAGATGCAGAAAAAAACATTTGACAAAATCCAGCAAACATTTATGATAAAAACTCTCAGCAAAGTGTAAATAGAGGGAATATACCTCAACATAAAAAAGTCCATATATGGCAAACCCACAGCTAACATAATACTCAATGGGGGAAAGATAAAAGCATTTTCATTAAGATCAGGCACAAGACAAGTATGTCCACTTTTACTACTTTTATTCAACATAGCATTGGAAGTCCTAGCCACAGCAATCAGACAAGAGAAAAAATAAAAAATAAAGACCTCCAAATTGGAAAGTAAGAAGTAAAACTCTCATTATTGGCAGATCACATGATACTATGCATAGAGTACCTTAAAGATTTCACAAAAAAATTATTAGAACTGATAAATCAATTCACTGATATAGCAGAATACAAAATTAATATTCAGAAATCAGTCACATTTTTATACACCAGTAAGGAACTATCAGAAAGAAGATATTAAAACAATTCTATTTACAATTGTAATAAAACATAAAATACCTAGGAATAAATTTAAACAAGGCTGTAAAAGACCTGTACTCAGATAATTATAAGATATTGGAGAAATTGAGGGAGACACAAATAAATGGAAGCATATATCATGTTCACAGATAAAACAAGTTAATATTGTTAAAATATCCATACTACCCAAAGCAATCTATACATTAATGTAATTCTTATCAAAATACCAATGGCATTTTTTTTTTTGACAGAGAGAGAGATATAGAGACAGAGAGAAGGGGGAAGACCCCGAACAGCCTCCATAGCTGCACATCATTGGTTTTTCCACATAGTTTCATTCCACAGGTGGGCGGGGCTGCACAGGGCAGGAACTGGGCTGGGGTCTCACCCCAGTGAGAACCGAACTGGGGGCACTCCCCAGTTCAGCATATGGGTCCACACAGGCAGGGGCCGGGATTCAATCCTCAGTCCCTGGGACTGCAAAGTGAGCGCCTAACCCACTGAGCCATCTCGGCTTCCCCCAATGGCATCTTTTATAGAACTAGAAAAATTAATTCTAAAATTTGCACAGAACCACAAAAGATCTCAAATAACCAAAGCGAGCTTGAGAAATAACAAAGTTGGGGGATTGCAATACTTGTTGTCAAACTATACTACAAGGTTATAATAATCAAAATGCCATGATACTAGTATAAAAACAGATGCACGGATCAATGAACCAGAATATCGAGCCCAGAAATAAAGCCATGTCTATATGGTCAATTAATCTATGACAAAGGAGGCAAGAGTATACAATGGGGTAAAGACAGTTTATTCAATAAAAGGTGTTGAAAAAAATGGACAGATACATTTAAAAAAATGTAACAACACTACCTTCTTACAACATATACAAGAATTATCTCAGAATAGATTAAAGACTTAAATATAAGATCCAAAACCATAACACTCCTAGAAGAAAATACAGGCAGTAAACTCTCACACACTACTCTTAGTAATACATTTTTTTCCTGTTATACTTCCTTAGCCAAAGGGAATGAACAAAATAAACAAATGGGACTATATCAAATTAAAAGTGTTTGCACACTGAAGGAAAATATCCATAAAATGAAAAGACAACCTCCATATTGGGAAAAAGTATTTGCCAATGATACATCTGATAAGGGTTAATAGCCAAAATTTATTAGAAACTGATACAAATCAACACCAAAACTACAAACAATCCAATTAAATTACCAGAGGACTGTAATAGACATTTCACCAGAGAGAATATAAAGATGCTTAAAGTTACTAATTATCAGAGAAATGCAAATTAAAACCGCAATGAGATATCACCTCACACCTGTCAGAATGCCTATCATCTATAAATCAACAAACAGCAAGTATTGGCAAGGATGTGGAGAAAAGGGAACCCTTGTGCATGGCTGGTGGGATTGCAACTTGGTGCAGCCACTATGGAAAACAATATAGAGGTTCCTCAAAAAATTAAAAATAGAACTCTCTTCCAAGTACAACCTAGTAATTCTACTTCTGGATATTTATCCGACAATATCCAAAACACTAATTTGAACAGATCTATGTACCCTTATGTTCACTGCAGTGTTATTTACAATAGCCAAGATATGGAAGCAACATAAGTGTCCACCAATAGATGACTGGATAAAGAAATGATATGTATATACAGTGGAACATGACTCAACCATAATAAAGAGTGAAATCTTACAAGTTGTGGAACATGGATGGACCTAGAGGGTATTATGATAAGTGAAATAAGTAAGACAAAGACAGGCAAATACCATTTGTTCTCAAAAATCAATCTACAAAGCAAAACAAACAAAAATAGAAATAGATTCATAGATATAGAGAACAAATTGATGGTTGCCAGATGGGAGGGGCAGTAGGAGCCTGGGTTAAAATGGTGACAGGATTAAGAAGTACACCTTGGTAGTTACAAAATAGTCATGGAGATGTGAAGTGCAGCACAGAGAATACAATATAGTAAAAACCATGATGGTGTCAGGTGGGTACTAGACTTATTAAGGTGATCACCTTGTAAGTTGTATAAACGTCAAATCCCTATGTTGTACATCTGAAACTAATATAATAATATCAAATGTCAAAAGTATAGACAATGATAAACAAATACACAAACAAATAAACAAAAAACCCTATGTGAGTTATATTGTGGGAAGAATAAATGCTGATGTCCCTTTTTACATTTTCTCTAACTCTCACGTGCTTTGTAGAGTATGCCCTCTATGCCGAATCACTTTCTAAAAGTTTGCCACATGCAAAACACTGATGAATCTCCCAAATCCCACAAACCATTGAAAAACCTTGATGTGAGTTTAAAAGGGCTGAGAGTAAAAAGGCATAGTGCTACACTATAGCAGCAGAATGAATTTGCTAAATGGTTTTGCAGTGACCCACAAAGACTGAAAATAAATTAGATATGATTCAGTAGGAAATGTCTCATTTTTCAAAACTTGCTATAGTTAATGAGGATGTCAGAGTCCCTTAGTATCTGCAGTGTAACTATTTCCTTGTTACCATGAAATGTTAGTGTTTTAACTCAGTAGTTCGAGAATGGAATAGCATTTGTAGAATATGTGGCCATTTGCTGGAAACCTCTGAGGTCACAGTTGAATGGTGAAATAGGATTTTCCCAATTTCTAGATGTATTTTATTTAATATCTTTTATAACAAGTTAGGAACATATTGATAAGGTAAAAATAAGCTTTGAAGAGCCAAGCATATAAAATCCCATACATTCGTTCCCAATTATTTCTTACCTAATCCATGGTTAATACTCAACCAAACCTGACTTCTGTATTATTTACAATGTAAATACTCCTTTCTGTTAACTACAGAACTACTAAGCAGTTATTTATAACTGGTCTCTTTGTTCATGCACCTGTATTTCGGATGACTTACCAGGGCCCAGTGAGCGATCAGGCTCTTCATTCACAAACGTCTCTCCATCCCAACATGACTCTGGGATGTTCCACCTCATATACTCTTCTGAATCCTCTCGGGGGCAGAGTTTTAGTCTGTTGATTTAAGGCAGATCATTTTTGTGTAACCATATATACTTATCTAGAATAAACTTTGGACTCAAATAATGTTTTTGTTGTCAGTGTGAGTGCTATTTCCTTTCAAAATGTGAAGAAAGTTGGTTTCTCTGATTTACTTTGTAGTATGAAAGAAGCCAGGCACTGCACAACAGAACACTGAAGTTTGACTTTCTCAATAGAGCACTGCCAACTCTGGAATGAGATTTCTTTGCATATATTTTTGGCTAAACTCTTTTGATGTCATCTACAGCCACATTGTTGTTCCTTTCTCTCAGCAGTACATTTTGTCAGACTACAGAGCTGTCCTGGCGGGGTGTCAATGCCTGTTCCTGGGCTCTTTTTTTTTTTTCCCCTAAAAAAATACAAACAATGCCAATAAATAAATAAATCTGGTTGCTGTTAACTCAAAACACTCATTTTTAATACCCTTTTAAATGTTTATTCCTATAATACTTATTGTATTTTTTTAAGCTATATCAGGACTTCTTCTCTTACATTAGGACAACAATATTTGAAAAGATTCTGAGAAGCACTGTTCATTTCCAGCGCCTATCCACAAACCTAAAGGCAGATACAAGAGGCTATTTCCTAGTAGCACTTTATCCCAAGAAATTTAACATGACTCTAAAATGTTTGGGGTAGAAAGTAATACCACAGAATAATATAGGTTGGTGCAAAAGTAATTGTGGTTTTGCATTGTTGAAATTTGCTGTTTGATATAGGAATATGTTCTAAAATAAGTGTAGTTATGTTATACACTATTTTAACGTGCACTTATTGCTTTATGGTTTTTGCTAATGACTTAGTACTGGCTGTTGATTTTTTATTTATTTTAGACTACAGAAATGATGTTAGACAAAAAGTAAATTTGAGTGATTTTCATTTTTGAGTTCAAAATGGGTTATAAAGCAGCGGAAATAACTGACACCATCAACAATGCATTTGGCCCAGGAACAGCTAACGACTGTACAAGACAGTGGTGGTTCAAGAACTTTTGCAAAGGAGACGAGCGCCCTGATGATGAGGAGCGTAGTGTCTGTCCATCAGAAGGTGACCATGACCGATTGAGAGCAGTCATTGAAGCTGATTGTCTTACAACTACACGAGAAGTTCTCAGTGTCGACCATTCTATGGTCATTTGGCATTTGAAGCAAATTGGCAAGGTGAAAAAACTCGATACGTGGGTGCCTCACGAGCTGACTCAAAATTTAAAAAATTGTCCTTTTGAAGTGACATCTTCTCTAATTCTACGCAACAACAATGAACCATTTCTCAATCAGATTGTGATATATGATGAAAAATGAATTTTATATGATGACCAGTGATGACCAGCTGAGGGGTTGGACTGAGAAGAAACTCCAAAGCACTTCCCAAAGCCAAACTTGCACCAAAAAAAGGTCGTGGTCACTGTTTGGTGATCAGCTGCTGGTCTGATCCACTACAGCATTTTGAATCCCAGCAGAAACGTTCCATCTGAGAAGTATGCTCAGCAAATAAATGAGATGCCTGCAGCTGGCATAGGCCAACAGAAAGGGCCCAATTCTTCTCCACGACAATGCCCGACTACACTTCGCACAACCAAGGCTTCACAAGTTGAAGGAATTGGGCTATAAAGTTTTGCCTCACCCACCATATTTACCAGACCTCTCACCAACTGACTACCATTTCAAGCACCTCCACAAATTTTTGCAGGGAAAACAATTCCACAACCAGCAGGAAGCAGAAAATGCTGTCCAAGAGTTTCTGGAAACTTGAAACACGAATTTTTATGCTACAGGAATAAACCAACTTATTTCTCATTGGCAAAATGTGTTGATTGTAATGGTTTCTATTTTGATGAATAAAGATGTGTTTGAGCCTACTATAATGATTTAAAATTAGCGGTTTTGAACCACAATTACTTTTGCACCAACCTAATATATTGTTGTCTTCTAGTTAATAATAATAGCAATAAAAAAATAACATGTTTTTTTCTTTTGTCTATGCAAGTATTTAGTAGCAGATGAAATTTTGTTTTTTGGCAAGAAATTCATTAAAAATAAATAGTTATGTTAAAAATTTAGTAGTACCAAAATTTAAAAATAAACAATGATTTGATTCAGGATTTTAAAGGGTGAAAAGCATTAGAAGGAAATAAATCTTGTAGATAATCCAAGGGATCAGTGTTATTGAACTCTTTAACAGATATTTAGGCAAAGTTAACTTTAACCACATTAACAAAGTTGTTAAATTACAAATAAAAGAGTATTTACTTGAAACTGATCTATATTTACTTAATCTTAGTACTTTGTTATAAAATTCTGCAAAGTGTGTTTTCTTAGCCAGTGTAAGTAAGTGCTTCACATTTGCAGCTGAACCTTGATTAGTGGCAGCGGTTTAAGTGACATTACCAAGATGTTTGTGATACCATACTTTTAGGAAATTGAAAAAGTATCTTTGTAATTATCAGGGCAGTTTCTCTTGATGCTGCCCACTCTGCTTTGAGCACACTTAATAAAATTACTTCTCCTTTTTCCATTAATACTTCATCTTGTGAATTCTTTCACAACCCACGCGCAGAGACCACAACTTGCTGTTTTTTTTTTAATGAACTGTCTGTGTTTAAATCCAGGTTCTACCACTTGTGATGTTGGACAAAGTATGCAAACTCTTATTCTTTGTTTGCCTCAATTTACTCATCTGTAAAATGAGGATAATAATAATTCCTATACCTGTTACAATTCTTAGGAGCGTCCATGAGTTAGTGTTTTTAAAGTACACAGTCTCTTTGTGTTTGTTAAGTAAATAAATAGTACAGGATGTCTCGCTCTATTGAGCTTTGTTTTATTGCATTCTATAGATACTAGATTTTTGTTTATGAATTGAAGGATTGTAGCAGCCCGGGACAAGCAATCTATGGATGCCATTTTTCCAAAAAGCATTTGCTCGCTTCGTGTCTCTGTCTCGTTTTGCTAATTGTCATAATATTTTAAACTTTTTTTTTTTTAAAGATTTACTTACTGTTCTTGACAGAGAGAGAGATACAGAGATACAGAGAGAAGGAGGGGGGAGGGGGGCAGAACAGTCTCCATAGTTGCACATCATTGGTTTTTCCACATAGTTTCATTCCACAAGTGGGCGGGGCTGCATAGGGCAGGAACTGGGCCGGGGTCTCGCCCCAGTAAGAACTGAACTGGGGGCACTCCCCAGTTCAGCACATGGGTTTGCACAGGCCAGGGCCAGGGTTCAATCCTTGGTCCCCGGGGCTGCAAAGTGAGCTCCTAACCCACTGAGCCATCCCGGCTTTCCCTAAACTTTTTTATTTTATTATATTTGTTACAGAGATCTGTGATCAGTGATCTTTGATATTACTAGGTAATTGTTTTGGGACACCACAACTGTGTCCATATAAGAGGGCAAAGTTAATCTATAAATATTGTGTGTGTTTTGACTTCTCTACCAATGAGCTGTCCCCTCATCTCCCTCTTTCTCCTTGGGCCTTTCTATTCTCTGAAACACAATATTCAAATCAGGCCAACTAATAATTCTACAATGGCCTCTAACTGTTCAAGTGACAGGAAGAGTTATGAGGTAGGATCAAAATAATACAGTGAATGTTCAAATAAAAAAACTGATTATATGGACATAATTGACATTTACAGGTCATTCCATCCTACAACAAAAGGCTATACATTTTACGCTAGTGCACATGGAACATTTTGAAGGACAGACCATATCCTGGGACTGAAATCCAACCTCACCAAATTTAAGGGCATCCAAATCATACCAAGTGTATTCTCAGACCACAAAGCGTTGAAACTTGAGATCAATTGCAAAAGATCAAGTGCAGAGAGAACCACATATACGTGGAGATTGAACAAGATGCTATTAAAAAGTAGCTGGATCAAAGAGGAAATTAAACAAGAGATTAAAACATTTGTAGAAACGAATGACAACGAAAACACAACGTACCAGAATTTCTGGGACACAGCGAAAGCAGTATTAAGAGAGAAATTTATATCATTACAGGCCTATCTCAAGAAACAAGAAAAACTACAAGTAAACACCCTCACATCTCATCTTATAGAGCTAGAAAAAGAAGAACAGAGGTCCCCCAAAGCCAGCAGAAGAAAAGAATTAATAAAAAGCAAAGCAGAACTTAATGAAATTCAGAATAGAAAAACCATAGATAAACTTAACACCACAAAG
>PVKE010035577.1:0-16814 GCA_004027555.1 Craseonycteris thonglongyai
AGCTTTGCTGTTTCACTTCTCATATTATCCAGGAGAAATAAAAAATAAAATAATATCCTAGGAGACTGTGTGGCTATTGCTGATATGAAAGACTTCTTGTGACTTCTACTTGTAGTAGTATTTCTTTTCTGACAGTATAAAGATTGCTAAGGAAAAAAGATACCACCACCCACATTTTGTCTGGAGTTAATATGCATTTTTCTCCTGTAAGAGAGTGGGAGGCTCTATATTTATATAATTACAGCTTTCAAAAATTGTTTAAACAGACATGAGCAAAGAAGTGAAATTGCGTATGGAGTATTTGGATGACACTGAATCTCTCAGGTCTTTGGGATTTTCTAAGAAAAACTGAAATTTTTTTTTGGTTTTCACTTGGCTTTCAGACACAGCTTTTCCATGTTGTTGACAATCCAGATAATAGTCCTGGTGAATTTCTGCACTAAATATGCTCCCCAAACCAACTGACTGGTTTGGTACTTCTGTCAAGGATTTTTGGGGAAAATCAATGAGTTAGATATGGGAATTTTCCTGTAGCTTGGGGCATAGGGTATCTGAAGAAATCCTAACAAAACTTTCTACCCTTTTTTTTTCTTTTTCTTTTTCTAGTGGGCTAGCTTTGAGTCATATTAAGAGGCAATTAATTAGAAATAATTGTGAGTAAGGAACAGGAGGCAAACTTAAAATTGGACTTGTGTTATGAGGGGCAGGTATTCATCCTTATTTACTCTTTTTTTTGAACAGGTAAAATAATTATGGATATCTTTCTCATCATTTTTTCTTATGTTTCATACTTTAAAATATATTTTTAATTAATTTTTTATTTTTAAACAGCTATACTAAAGCAAAATAGATATCTTTAATTGCACGTTTTAAAAGTATGCAAGTTGACAAGTTCTGATACATGTACGCACACATGAAGCCATCACTAAAATGAAGAAATAAACATATTCTTTCTGTCCCAAAGTTTTCTTTTGTTCCCTTTAATCCTTCTCTATTAATCCTGCTAGTATTTCTGCCTCACCCTTCCCCTCCATCACCATTACGTCCCTTGGCAATCCACTACTCTGCTTTCCATCTTGATAGCTTGGTTTGAATTTTCTGGAAATTTATATAAATGAAATTATCCATCTGGAAATTTATATAAATGAAATTATCCAGAATGTACTCTTTATTTGTAAAAGTTTTCCAATAAACATACTTGTAATTGTTTTGAAATTAATCCATCTTGTCTCTATTAATTTTGATTTGTTGTTGAGTAGTCTTTTATTGTTACTCCATATCACAATTTGTTTATTCAGTCAGCTGCTGATGGAAATTTGTGTGATTTTTAAAAAAAGATTTATTTTATTGATTGAGAGAAGATCAGAGACAGACAGAGAGAGAGAGAGAGAGAGAGAGAGAGAGAGAGAGAGAGAGAGAGAGAGAGAGATGGGGAGAGAGAAGGGCCCAGAGCATTCTCCATAGTTTTACATCATTTATTGTGACATAGTCTCATTCCACACAATAAGATGTGGGGCTGTGCAGGGTGGAAGCTGAACTGGGGGCCTCCTGCATGAGCAGCAAGAACCCTTGCTGCTGCTATCCAGGAGGTCACAGCTGCACTGCAGTTCAGCACATGGGCTGGCATGGGCTGGGCCCAGGAAGGGCTGGAGTGGGTACTTGAACCCTGGACCTCACAGTTGCAAGGTAAGAGCTCAACCTGCTGAATCATCCTGGCATCCCTTAGGTTATTTTTAAATTTGAGCTATTATAAATAAAGCTAGTATGATATTTGTGAACAAGTATTTGTATGATTATATACTTTCATTTCTTTGGGGTAAATATCTAAGAATAATATATTTCAATCACATGGTAGGAATACTTTTCACTTTTTGAGAAACTGCTGAGCTATTTTCTGAAGTGGTTTGTACCTTTCTAGACTCCCCTCAGCAGCACTGAGAATTCCGGATCCTCCATTTTACCAACTGTTGTTATGGTCAGATGTTTTAACTTTAGCCATTCTAATAGGTGTGTTATGTAGTATCATTGCAATTTTAATTTACACTTCCTCAGTGACTAAGGATATGCTTATTTATCAACTGTATATGTTTATTTTTTTTGCTATTTTTCTGAGTCATTTTTTTAATATCAAGACATTTTCTGTTTTTAAATATATTATTCTACTTAAAAAATTAAGATGAAATAGCATTGACTTTTTGGGGTGTAGTTTTCTGTTACCACATGTATGATTTCATGTAAACACTACCATCTAAAACTTACTCCAGCTACACCTTTGAAGTCATGTGTGGCCCCATCCGAATCTTCCTTTGCTTTCTATTACTATAGTTTTTTTAAGATTTATTTTATTGTTTTGTGAGATAGAGAGACAGACAGAGAGACAGAGAGAGAAGAGACACACAGAGAGAACGAAGAGCCCAGACAAGTCTCCATAGTTGTGTATCATTAGTTATGACATAGTTTCATTCCACACAGGTAGATGTAGGGCTATGTGGGGCAGGAACCAAACTGAGGCCTTTGCACATGGGAGGCAACAACCTCCACCACCATCCTGGTGCTTACAAGTTGTGCAGCAGTTCAGCATGTGGGTTTGCATGGGCCCAGGCCAGGAATGGATCCCCGGACCTCACAGTTGCAAGGCATTCACTCAACCTATTGAACTATTATTCCAGCACCCCCTCACACCCCCCCATTATTATAGTTCTATCTTTTCAAAATTGTCATATATTGTGATCCATAGTTTCCTCCAGTGAACCCCTTCTGAGGTGAAACCAGGTTGAGCATTCTAGAAAGTGACCCATTATGGTTGTCAAGCTAGATGTCCATCTTAGGTTTTCTTTGTCCCAGTGGAGAAACTGTAGACCAGGAGCGCTCTTCAGGTTGTGGTGCTGTGCCAACTTCAGGGGGAGGTGATGTGGTCAGGGTAAAACCGCACCACTTATGGTACCCTTAGAAGCTCCTTCTCAGCCTTGGTGTCCAAAAAAGTGTTTTAGCCTCATTCCCCTGTTCTGGGATTTTTATAAGGGCGTCTTGTACAAGATAACTGCTAGTTGGTCTTGTGTGAGGAATTAAAGTTATTATAGAAATGACCTATGTTACCATCTTTATGATATCTCTTTTCTTTTTTTTAAATTAACTTTGGTTACTTGTGTCTTTTCAATAATTTGATTAATTTCATCGATCATCTCAGAAGAATTATCTTTATGTGTCATTGATTTTTATCTCTTGCTTATTAATCTTCTATTTTATTTATTTCTGTTCTGGTATTTATTATTTCTGGTTACTTTGGATATAATGTACTCCTTTTGTTCTAATATAATATTTTCAAGTTGATCCTGAGGTTTTTGGTTTGAGACCTCACTTTTTTCTGTGATAGGTGTTTTTAGTTCTATACATTTTTCATTAATTACTGCTAGTAGAATATTACACACTTTGATATGCTGTGTTTTTATCTTCATGCAGTTCATAATACTTTTACAATAAATACTCTTTTTTTAATGCATGTAATACTTAGAAATGTATTATTTTCCAATTTCCTTGAACTTTTTCAGAAATCTTTGTTAATTTTGAATTTAATATTCTTGTGATCAGGGAACACAGCTAATAGTACTTGAGTCTTTTCAGATTTATTGAGATTTGTGTTATGGCCTATAATATAATCAATTTAGGTTAATGATCTATGTGTAATTTAAAAGAATGAATAATCCTGTATTTTTGGTTGGAATGATGTACAAATGTTCAATGACACATACTGATTGTTGTTTTTTATGTCTTCTATCTTTTTACTCACCTTTGGTTAACTTATTCTATAAACTATTAAAAGTAGAACATTGCATAGATATAATTGTACAAATGTCTATTACTTTTACTTCTATCAGGTTTTACTTCACATATTTTGAAGTGCTATTGTTATATGCTCAAATGTTACGTTCTATAGATTAATTCACCCATTCATCATTAGCAAATTGCTTTTTAAAAATCCCTGGTACTATTTTTTCCTCTGAAATTTATTTTGTCTGATATTAATATAGCCATTCCAGTTTTGTTTGACTGATTATTATCATGGTAAATCTTTTTGGTTCTTTGATTTTAAACATATTTTTATCTTGATATTTCAGTATCTTTTTTGAAAGTAACATATTGAATCTTTTTTTTCTGGTTCCAATCTGACAATCTTTGTCTTTTAACTGGGTGCAGAGACAATTTGTTGTGATGTGATTATTTATATAGTTAGGTTTAAATAAACAATGTTTGTACTAATTTTCTATGTGTTATATTTATTCTTTATTTTTATTTTTCTCTTTTGAAAAACTATTTTGAGTTAAGTACTTTTCCATTTTATCTAAAGCGTGTCCCAAAATTCACACAAGAAGTAATTTTGATGGATAACACGTTTATAATAAAAAATTGTAAATTTTCATTGTTCAACAATGAAAACGCGTTGTTCTTTTGTGTAGTGCTCCATTTTTAATAACCCTGAGCTGTCAGATGTCACGCTGTCTTTTTTTTTTATTGGCAACACTTTACCGCACAAATGACATAAAATTCAAATCTTGCGTGAATTTTGGGACACCCTTTACTTGTTTATCTCTAGTGATAACTTCTGCTTTGTTGTTTTAGTGGTTGCATCAGGGTTTAACTTATCACAAGTCTATCTTTGAGAGCTATTATACTTGCTGTGCGGAACAAGACATTTACAAAAGTAAACTTCTATTTCTTTGCTCTTGACATTTGTGGGGGTTTTGCCATACTTTACTTCTAAATATTTTACAAATTCCATACTAAATTGTTATGATTTTTGTGTAAGTAATCAGTTCTCTACTTAAAGATTTAAACAATAAGAAACAATTCGTATTTATTTTTTCATGGAGTAACTATTTATCATGACCTTTATTGTTTGTGAACATTCATATTTCCAACAGATATTATCTTTTTCTTTTAACTGAAGGGTTTTCTTTAACATTTTCTGTAGTGCAAGTTTGCTGGTAATGAATACTTTCAGCTTTTTACATCTGAAAAACCTGCCTTTTTTGTTTTCATTTGTTGGTTTGTTTGTTTTGTTTTGTCACTTTGCAAGATGCTTTCACTGATATATAACTCGACTATTTTAGAGGTGTTACTCCTCTGTCTTCTCACTTCTAATGTTTCACACAAGAATGGTTTTATTCTTTAGTATATAAGATTTCTTTTTTTTTTCTAGCTGATTTTATTACTTTCTATTTATCACTGGTTAATAGCATTATACTTACAATGTGACTTGGTATAATTTTTTTTCACTTTTTCTTAAGCATGGACTTGTTTAGTTTTTCGGACCTATGGTTTATAGTTTTATTAAATTAAAACAAACAAACAAACAAAAAATATCCAGTCATTACTCTTCAGTTGTTTTTGGTCATGTCTTCTCTTCTCTTTTTGAAAACTCTAATTACATGTTTGGCTTCTTGAAGTTGATTCACACCTCATTGCTTAATGACACTCTTCATTGTATGTGTTATTTTTTTTTTTTATGTATTTCACTTTGGATAGTTTTTATTGATAAGTCTTCAAATTCACTAATATTTTCTTCCACAGTGTCTAATTTGCCTTTCATCTCTGAAATTTAATTTGGGTGTTGTTTTTCATATAATTGACTATGTTTAATATTTGCTCTACATGTTTTAAACTTAGGAAATATGGTTATAATAACTATTTTAGTGTCCCATTCTGCTAATTCTAACATGTGTATCAATTCTGGGTCTATTTTGATTGATTTTTTTTTCTTTTCATTATAAGTCATATTTGTTGCTTTTCAGCATGCCTGGTAATTTCTCACTGGATGCCAGAGATTGTAAATTTTACATTTATTTATTTATTTATTTATTTATTTATTTATTTATTTATTTGTATTTATGGTAGGTATTTTACATTGTACTAGGCTTTTTATGTTTTGCTAGGTATTTTATGTTATTATAAACATTCTCAAACTTTGCTCAGGAACACAGATAATTACTTGGAAGTTACTTGGTGTTTTCAGGTCTTGCTTTTAAGATGTGTTCAGCATGACCAGGAAAGTATTAATCTAGTGCTAATTATACCCCACTATTTAAATGAGGCTTATCTGAGTATTCTACTACATGCCCCATGAATTCTGAGATTTTTTAACATGAGGCTGATTGAACAGGCAATGTTCCTGGCCCTGTGTGAGTACTATTTCTTCTAGTTTATACTTTCTCTTAATCTTGGTAATTTCTTTACATGAGTGATAGATACATCCTCTGATGAATGCTTGAGGGAAATTCTCTGTAGATCTCTACAGCGCTAGAGTTTCTTTTTTTTTTCCTCAAATTCTATCAAAGCTATAAGCTGAAATAATAATAAGACTAACTTCATTTGTGTCCCATATCATGGCAATGATTCCCTAAATTACCTGATAGCAAAGGTCTTGAAAATCAGTGTTTAATATATGTTACTCTGTTGCATGGGGAAGTGGAATAATATGTTCTGTGTTTTAGTCTTTTGTTTTTCATTGTTCAAAATATAAATTTTTTATAGCTTGAAGTGATTTAATAAATCACAAACCATGCATTTAATTACTTAATTTTCAGAAGAAGTGCAAGAAGAAGTGTGCTGGCCAAGGACTCCCTGTAGATTGCTATCTACATAATCATCCAATTATCCTGGGAAGACAGACAGTGCCTTTATGTTTGTAGCTCTTTAATTCTAGCATCCTGATTCCATCAAATTTGAGGTTTGTTTTTTTGTTGTTGTTTGTTTGTTTGTTTCCCCTTGACTCTCGTGTGAGAGCGCCATAGTCCCTCTTTGGGATGTTTCTGCTAAATTTTTCATGACAGTCTTTGTGTCAAGGTTTTCATACATATTTTCCGGCGTATAAGACGACCGGGCATATAAGACGACCCCCGATTTTCGGTTGACTTTTTTTCGTTTCAAAAGTCGTCTTATATGCCAGAAAATATGGTAATCTACTTGTGGAGATTACAACCCTCCTTCAATCCTATAACCAGTAGGGCCCTATCAGCGCTATGTCCTACTTGCTATGGAGGAAAACACAGACCACTTCTCCTTTTCTGGTAACTGACTTTGGTTTTATGATGTAATGTACAATGTTAGACATTGTAGCTACTTCATTGCTTTGACACTGACTTAAAAGAAGTGGAGAAGCAAGTGCTTTCATTCTGGACTGTACTTGGATATCTTCTTTCTAAATCTTTACATACATGGCCTAGTGAACATCTGATTGCTGCTTGACCCTCACTTCCTTTAGGAAATATGATTTACATCCATCTCATAGAGGCCTTTTATTGTCCACAACAATAGTGTAGGAGTGAGAAACCATTTCTAGAAAAGTAAAAGTGGCTAGCATCAAGAAGGGAACTCTGAAGGTTTCTGCTGCCCTTTTCCTTCGTGTTGTATCAAGTTAGAAAACCCCATTGGTCATTCACTTAAAACCTCTTTTTATTTCCCCGGGAGGGTATAGAGCTCTGCCTTTTTAATCTACTTCTTTAGGAAATTATACTGCTATCTTCACATTATTTTCACCAAGGTTAATTTGTAGACTTGTTTTTCCAACTTTTCATAACTGGGTTGGTAAATATTCTCTTCTATTTCTAGAGATCCAGAATGATGTATGAATTTTATTGCATGGGATTTATCAGAATGCATACTTAATTGAGGTTTAATAATGAGATAGGTGGGTTATTAGGAATAGTCTTCTCTGACAACTCACCCATCTTGCAAGTAGATTGAAGGAAGAGAATAAAAATAATTACGTTGTTGTTGTTATTGTTTTATTATTATTATTATTATTATTATTATTATTATTATTATTAGTAGTAGTAGTAGTAGTAGTAGTAGTATTTTGGTCCCTAAATCAAAGTTACGTTTTACAATTCAGTGAGAATCAGTAGCTCATCTATGAACAATTATGAGGGGCTTCCAAATCCTAAATGAAGTGGAATTTTGTTCTGAGTTGGCTGTTGTTCCTTGTGTAGAATTCTACAGTGTTTGGAACACAAAATTTGGGTATTTTGAGGCCCTAGCTTAATATCATTATTATTGTATCAAAACCTCAAGATCAATCTGCAAAACACTGCATGCAATGTCTATACATGGCAGCAAAGACATTGGCCCCAAGCACTGGGCTTGTTCCTATAGTGGCAGAAATGAGCATGATACCATCCATCCATCTCTCAGGCTGTTCAGAGTCTTGGAAATACTGCTCATTCTCTCAGGCAGCATTACATGGCCCTCTCTGGACAGCAGGAAGATACCGGGATTCCTGGCCTTTGGGATGCTCTTATTATTAAATTTGTATCATTGAATTTATTATCAGAGGAAAATTAAATTTTCCAAATGTGAGAGAGAATAAATTGGCCTGCTTTTGGATAGATATGTATAATTGTTTAGGAAGGTAATTTGTATTTTAAAAGCGACTAAATAAAAAATACTAGTTTTCCTTTTACTTTTTAAAAGTGTTTTCTAATTTCTTCTTTAAAAATCAATGAAACCCAACATCTAAGACTTGTTGTTGTTGTTGTTCTTGGCTTAACCACTAAGGAGCTCTATGACTCAAGTTATTATGCCATATACGGTTGTTATGAAGATGGAAATAATACATTTAAAAGAGTTAAAGCAATGCCTCAGTCAGCAATATTTATTATTATTATTGAACACTTAAAAAATATGATTAATCCAAGGTGAATACTCTTATATTGACTTAGACACGGAATAATTCAAAATGACCTTAATTCTAATATTTATCTGTAACTATTTTCTTAATTTTAAAGGAAACAGTATATTACTTTAACAAAAATGGGAGAGACTTCTTGCATCAATGGAAATTTAATTCTGCGCTCTGAGCTATCATGCAAAGGCAGTTTGGCTTAGATTATTCATAAGATGTATATTCATTCTTTGCATTCTTTCCCCAAACATTTAGAATTAATGAATCAGAGGTGAAAAGCAGCCTTCTATATACAGTCAGATGGCAAATTATTACTAATTTAACTCTGTATAGTTCTAGTTCAAATTAAAATTGTTTATTGATGGGAAGCCGGATGGCTCAGTGGGTTAAGCACTCACTTTGCTGCCCCTGGGTCTGAGGGTCGAGTCCTGGCCCCAGCCCATGCAGACCCATATGCTAAACTGGGCAGTGCCCTCTGTTTGGTTCTCACCAGGGCAAGACCCCGGCCTAGTTCTTGCTCTGTGCAACCCCGCGTCCACCTGTGGAATGAAACTATGTGGAAAAACCAGTGATGTGCAACCATGGAGACTGTTCTGAAAATTAAACTACATGTCCCATCAATTGCATATATCCTAATTAGCTGGAATTATAAAGTTTTATATCATTCATTACATTGTGGGAATTCATTTCAAAAACATTTCTTAACTGGTAATTGTTTTAATAGAGCTAATGTAAAGTTTCATTTTCTATGAATTCACTAGGAAGTAAAAGGTACAATGTGTTTGAGATTTTGACATGTTAACAGGTTAGAGACATTGCTTTTTGTCTTGAAGTCCTCTTTCCAGCAATTATATTTTGTCTACCAGTTGAGACTGCCCAACATGAAAGACAGAGCAAAGGTAGGTTGAAATGTTGGAAAAAGAATATGGTTCTCTAATACTTGCTATGCCTAGCCTCATTGTGAACTTCTAACCTAGTTTAAATACTCCTTTTTCTGCTCCTTGCCATTCAATAACACCTTTTCTTATAGAGTGACATCTTTCCAGTTTTAATCCTGTTATCTATTAGTTACTATTTATTATATTTATATGAAGTTTTCAAATTTATAATTAGGAAGTGTCATTAAAATCCAGTATTATATGAGGACTGTCTGGGAAAAAATCCATCCTTAAATGTCTCTATTTTTCATATTGTATGGCTGGATACTTCTCGGACAACCTTTATATATTAATGCATTTGATATTTTCTCTTACTTCAGCAAATCATCACCTTTATTGCTTTCATCAAAAATAATGGCACTTTAGACAAAGTTGAATGACACCTGCTAAAAAGTACTTTTTATATGAGAGTATTGTAAGGCAGACAAGCTACTTGGTGCATTGACAAAGCATGTTAACTTTCCACAGTTTCTTTTTTGCTTAGGAATTCAAGACACACTTGTCAGTAATAATTTCCAGAGTAATTCTTTAAAAAGTGTGGTTCCTTCTTTTATTCATTTTAATAAAGAGTCATGGCTCTCTAAACTTCCTTGGAAAATTATTACCTAGCAACAAGAGAGAAGACAACTATAATACTGTACTGACAGCGGTAAAGTAGGTCCCGATTAAGAGGTGAAAGTTACTTTGTAAAAATTACAGTCAACCCCAAATTAAGTTTGTTTTGAAGATATAACTTGATTTCTAGAGAGCTGACAATTGAAATGTGTAGTGAGAAACTGATTTAATAGTCTAACCTAGAAGCAATGGATGGTTAAGTAGTAAAATTGTGAACTAAGGTAAAAACAGACTCCACAATACTTGAGCCAACCCAATACATGTATTCATTCACAGATAGAATTTTCATTAACACTGATTTTTGTCTCATAAAATATAAAAACATCATTATTGAGAAATAGTATATGAACTGTAGAATTGTCACTGTGTAATAAAATGGAGGGAAATAGCTGTTATTTCAGAGGGATGCTTGTGTTCCTTTGGTTAATATGTAATGACTTACATATTAAGTTAGACAATTTAGATCTGGTGTGGTATTTGTCAGATCTGTGTTGTTATAACTCTAGACTCTAATACATAGGTCATTGGGGGCAAATTCAACACTATGTAATCAACTTAATGTACTGTATTTTACTTTGTGTATAGGAAATATAATTAGACTTTTAGTGTAATAAATTTTATAATATAGTAGGCCATTTCATGCTGATATCTAAGAAATATAAGTCAGAACTTTTAGACTAGAATAAATGAATACATAACTGGTAAGATTGCTAGATGAATAATAAATGAATGAATAAATGAAATCCATTTCTGTTATCAAGTCAGACTTGCTTTTTTTTTTTTAAGATTTATTTGATTGGTTTTTTTTGACAGAGAGAGAGACAGACAGAGAGAGACAGAGAGAATGGGGAGGGCCCAGAGCAGTCTCCATAGTTGACAGCATTAGTTATCCATGTAGTTTCACTCCACAGGTGGGTGTGGGGCTGCGCAGGGCAGGAACTGGGCTGGGAGCCTCCGCATAGGCCCCAGCAAGAACCAAACTGGGGGCACACCCCAGTTCAGCATGTGGGTCCATATGGGCTGGGGCCAGGATTCGATTCTCAGGCTCTGGGGCTGCAAAGTGAGCGGTTAACCCTCTGAGCCATCCCAGCTTCCCCCAGACTTGCTCTTTAAGATCTTGTGGAACTATAAGCTCCCTGAAGTCCACCTTTGATATGAATGTTAGGTGTTCTCTAGGAGATGTTGTGCTCCTTGTGGATTCGTTTTTTATGCCATGTGCATGAAACTTGAGTGGGGTAATGATTGAATCAGAAACCATCCATGCTAACAGAACTTGTAAGGAGTACAGTTCAATAATAAATGATTCTGTGCCAAATGTGGTCAACAACATCTGAAGAAGTTGAGTGGATCCCCATTATAAGGAGATGAGGAAAACAAGAGAATGCTGTCTACTAGGTCTACTGTCACTAAAACCATGTTGTATGGCCTTGACTCCTCTTTATTGCCATACTCCTTGGTGGCAGAGACAGCAATTATTATCAACATGTTATTTAATGATCACTTTTTAAAACTATCAGCTCAAAGAGAAATCATCTCAATGTCCATGTCACTTTTTGGGAGAAATGAATGGAGAGAAATAATTCAGGTTTGAAAGCAATCATCTAAATTTACAGCTGTATGTGGTCAAACAACTATTGACGCTTGAGAGTTTCCAATTGCTGGTAATAGACTGGAAAAAAAGATAATGTGTTTGATCGATCAGCATGAACAAATTTCATTTAAGGGATCAATAACAGTTTATACTTGACAGAGCTGAGGGACTACATTTATTTTTCCCTTTGATTGAATAAATGTTTTCAATGGGACTGCAAATGTAAAGCAATCCTAACCATTTCTTAACTTGAGGCACAGTTCCAGCTCCAGTGTTGTTGCAAGCAATGTGTATTTAAAACGAATACATAGAAAAGTGGATAGCCAGGGGCTGGAGCAGCTGAATGAAACTAATGTACAGTTTATTAAACCACAACACGTGGCAAGAGAAAGGTTTCATTTTCTTGATGTTGAGCAATGGAAAAAATAGGAGAGTGACATCACATTTCATGGTGCTAAGCATTTTTGTGTTTTGTTTTATTTTGTTTGTATCCTGCTCTTTGTATTAAGATTATATCCTTCAATGAATGAAATAAATTATGAGAAATATTAAATAACAAAAAAGAATAAAATACCTATGACTGATAACCCCAGGGTGAATCTTTTCGTAGCATGTGCAATACTGCCTATTGTGGCAATCTCTATACACATCTGAGTGGCTCTTTTTCTTTAGAGTCATCTTCCTACCAAATGTAACACATAGTTCAGTAAATGTTTGTTGAATGAATAAACGGTGGAATCAATGCCTACTGATAGTAACTGCATTCCACATGACCTTATAGCTAATGCTAATTCATGGCATTTCATTTGCACTCAGTAGCTGGGTTGGGGTTCTGGGGTGTTTGTATGCTGTACAGAATACAAGCAATCCTCACTTTATAGATGGAGGTATAGCATCATAGGTCACATGTATGCAACTAGGCTAAAGACACAGTGGACCCTTAAACAACGTGAGTTTGAACTGCATGGGTTTACTTATATTACACACAATTTTTTTCCAAAAAATATGCACAGTATTATAAATGTATTTTCTCTTTCTTATCATTTTCCTAGTGACATTTTCCTATTTCTGGCTTATTTTATTGTAAGAACAGTATATTATACATATAATATATAGAATATGTGTTAATCAACTGTTTATGTTATCAGTAAAGCTTCCAGTCAACAGTAGCCTATTAGCAGTTAATTTTTTGGAGAGTCAAAAAATTACATGTGGGGGAAGCCGGGATGGCTCAGTGGGTTAAACGCTCACTTTGCAGCGCTGGGGACCAGGGATCGAATCCCGGCCCTGGCCCATATGGAACCATATACTGAACTGGGAGCTCCCCCAGTTCAGTTCTCTCTCTGTCTCTGTCTCTGTATCTCTCTCTCTCTGTCTGTCAAAAATAAATAAATAAATGGTATAAAAAAATGTATAATTTTAAAAATTACATGTGGATTTTTGACTGTGCAGAGGGATCAGCATCCCTAATCCCCGTGTTCTTCAAGGATCAACTGTATTAACCAACTAAGTAAGGTTTCTCATTGACGGTCTAAAAAATATAGGTAGGTGTTCTGGTAGTTCTGGTTACAAAAACACAAAGCAGACATTTTAAACAGAGGAATTATCTGATGATTTTTGTTTTTCTTTCAAGTTAAAGAGAAATGTTCTCTAAAACATAGATTTCCAACTGACAAGCTAGGAGTCATTTTTATTTAGCCTTTAGGTTTCTTTCTTCCAAAGGATACTCATTTCTAAGTTTTTCTCTCTGGCATTGGAAAACAGATTCTAACTGCATAGCCTCCCACTCTGCCATAGTTATATTAGTAGTAAGCTCCCCACCCCCACCCCCCAAAGCCTTGGTTAAATCATAAATCTCAATGATAGTCAAAATATCTCTAGTGATAGTCTGTGTTTCTTTTTCACAAAGACATACTGATAGAAGTTAAAGGAACACAGCTATCAAAACACCTTTTGCAAGTGCCTTCAATTCAGGTGTCACTTAGAGGGGGTAAAATTTTCTCAGCAAAGAGTTTTCTTTCTCTGAACAATGTGCAAAAATGCCTCCCCATAGAGGCTGGAGTTGCATCGCCTTGCGATTAAGTTTCCAATGATACAGATGACAAGCATGCTTTGAAATGTGGGGGAAATGCCAATAGTACGTGCAGCGTCTTGTTCCAGCTGCCTCAGCCAGCTCCACATTCCCCAGCATGTGCCTCTGAGTGAGAGCTGAGATGGTGAGAAGCGGCTCCTGAGGATGAGAGCTGTGCCAGGTCTATTTTAGGCACTGAGGCTTTGAATTGTTTAAAATGCATATTGTTTGTGTACATCTCACAAAGGAAAATGCCAGCTCTGAATGCCCTGGGCTGCTTGTATGTCAAATGATTAAGTCTTCAAGTTCTACAGCCAAGGGGTAATTATCAATGGTTCTTCCAGGTCAGGGTATCTGCAGCAAAGTTTGAGGCAATGGTTGACCTTTTGATGGCACTTCAGGGTAACCCAGCTTCTTAGGGCATAAATAATCATTTTTAATTTGTTTGCCTGGGTTCTATTTGTTTAAGAATGCAAATGTATTATAACATATGTGACTTACAGATATTCTTTTGGGAAAGGAAAAGCAAGTTTCTGTAGCATTTCTCTCTTTCTAAACAAAACAGTGAAGGAAAGGAGATGACAGAATAAATAATAGAGATTAGTCAATTTTACTCTGCTACTTGGCAGTTTGGGATGACCAATTTAAAACTGTACATTTTTCTTCTATAGCATGAACTCCTTCAATGTTCAGTGTTCAATATTACCAAGCAATATTTCTTGCCTTCCTCATATATTAGTATAATTATAAAATGGCTTGATGATGCTTTAAAAACCTTTGAACTATTTATATATTGTGTGTCATCGAGTGAAAGTTTGTTTATTTTTGAGGAAGTAAGTGTCCATACTATGCTTCTTTTGGGCTAAACTCACTCCTGACATCACTGTGCTCTTTTTACTGTTCTGGAAGTCTAAACTGAATATAGAATAAAATAATAAAGAATACTCATGATGTCAATCATCTTTCTTCCACTGTTATCAACTAGCATCTATTGCTCTTATCATGCTGTGAAAAGTAAAACGATAAAACCTGAGGCTTGTAACATAACTAGAGAACTAAGGCAAAGAGGATCCTGGAAATACAGTGGTAAACAACACTTAATTGCATTTTTACAAATCAATTATTAAAAGTGATTACTTGATGCTGCATGAGTGATGTGTTTCTGTTTCAGTGAAAGTTCACATTGGCTTTACATATGGTATGAGACCTCTGAACAACATGTGCTAAACCATGGCTTTACATAACAATAATTATTGAAATGGTAAGGTGACATTAGCCATGTTAACAATAGTGATGATTGTGTATGGCATAAATACAATAGAAATTTCTATTTTGATCTCACGAAATCCAAAACAGGTGTTCTGGATTGGTGGATGCCTTCCCTTTAAGTAGTGTTTCAAGGGGTCAGACTCTTCCCTCTTGTGGTTTTGCCTTCTGCGTGCGTGGCACACAAACACAGCACAGCTCCCCCTCCTGGGCTAGAAGAGAAGGTGCGTGCATGGCCTTAGCTAGAAGGTTGTGAGTCACTGCCACTCAAAAGTCCTTTACAAACAAGCAAACAAACAATTCGTAGATGCAGACAACAGAATGGTGATTACCAGAGGGAAAGGGTGGGTAGATGGAGGACGAAAAGGGTAGATGGGTGTTGAATACAAAGTGACAGAAGGAGACTAGACTGTGTGTGGTGAGCACACAATAGAATATACAGATATTGTATCATAAAGTTGTACACCTGAAACTTATAGTGTGTTTAACCAATGCTATTCCGACACATTCAATGTTTTTTTTTTAAGATTTATTTTATTGTTTTTGACAGAGAGAGAGAGACAGAGAGAAAGAGAGAGAAATACAGAGACAGAGAAACACAGAGAGAAGGGGGAGGACCTAGAGTAATCTCCATAGTTGTATGTCATCAGTTTTCAACATGGTGTCTGTCAATACAGGTGGACAGAGGGGCTACCCAGGGCAGGAGCTGGGCCCAGGGCCTCTTGCACGAGAAGCATGTCCTGCGAGCTGGGTGGGGGTTAAACTGGGGACCTCCCACATGGGAAGCTTGCCCCAGCAAGAACTGAACTGGGGACCACACCCCAGTTCAGCACATGGGTCCACAGTTCAACATATGGGTCCACATGGGGGCAGGGCTGGGATTTGATCCTTGGACCCTGGGGCTGCAAAGTGAGCGCTTAACCCACTGAGCCATCCTTGCTTCCCATTAATGTTAATCTGTTAAGTCATTTACTAGAATTCGGGTTAGTGACCACATCCATCTGCAAGGAAAGGAAGGAAATATAATATACAGTGATCCCTCGTTTTTCGCGGTTAATGGGGACCAGAACCTTCCGCGAAAGCTGAAAAACCGTGAAGTAGGATTTGCCCCTAGGAATTTTCCTGTATGCGGGTACAAGAATGTTTTAAATATGTAAGCAGTTTTGCGGATGTTTGCTTCCTCTTTCTTGATGGACCGCACTGTAGATTCATTCACCCCATCATGGCGTGCCACAGGTGCATCACTTCTGCCCTCTTTGATCATATCTAAACGTTTCACTTTTTCGCTGATGGTCATCATCTTCTTCCTCTTGGGCGCCCCGGAGGAAGCTTTCGCAGGGGCACAGCGCTTAGGCGGCATTATAAGGGCTTAATTAATAAAAAAAAGTGATCGCTTAAACAAAACAAGTTATCGCCAACACGACACTAAAATACAGTATGCGGGACAGTCAACATCATGGACAAGACTGGCGAGATACAACAAGAGAAGATGCGAGGTGAGGCTGCGATGATGCGCAGACAATCACCTCACAGGGATGAACCCACTCGTCCTCTCATGGGTCGATGTCGCCCCGGAAACCAATCCCGCGCCTTTATGAGAGCCCGTGGGATGTGCTCTGAGTCAGCTCATCTCTTTGTGTGACATGCAGGGATCCT
>PVKE010035578.1:0-16815 GCA_004027555.1 Craseonycteris thonglongyai
GATTTGATTCCAAGTGTGCAAGGTCCTTTACTAAAGACTGCCCCTGATCTTCTGGAGGGGCTTTGGATTCTGAGGTGTGCATTGTGTTTGATGTGGTTCTTTTTGCTTTAGGCATGAGTCTGTTTTCCCTCTGGGGGTTTGCCTATCAGATGGGCTTCTCTTTATTTTTTCTTTTGGGCTCAGTTGTGGGAGAAGGAGACTTTGGGAGAGGGTTGGGGGAAGCAGACAGCTTCTGTGTCCTGGGGCACTTCAGGTTGCTGTCTTAGCTGTTAGATAGCAGGGTAGCAAAGGTGTGGCCAGGGTTGGGGGCATGTGAGTAGGAGCTAGGGCGGGCCTGAGACACAATAGCAGATTCCTCTTTCTGCAGGGGGGCTGGTGGTTCAGTGCGGGCGGGGCGCAGGAGCTCTGGTTTTTCTCTCCTCTGCCTGGCTGCCCCTCCTTCAATCGTATCTGTAAGCCACGCCTGCAGGGCAGAACTTGGATGGGCTGGGGCTTGGCAGAGGCCCCAGTCAGCCACCCAGTCCCACGTTCAGGCAATGATACCGCGGCGACTTGGTCGGCAGCCCAGTTGCGCGCGCGGGTTGCAATGTCCCAGAGGCCTGATGGGCGGGACACCAAAAGCCCAGTTGCGTGCTTGTGAGCAGGCAGCAGTGCTGCAGCTGCCCAGTGGGCAGGGCGCCAAAAGCCAGTCTTGCGCACAGGCAGTGGTGCTGCGGCAGCCTGGTGGGCGGGGCGTCAAAAGCCCAGTTGTGCACTTGCGCGCTGGCAGCGGTGCCGCAGTGGCCTGGTAGTGGGGCACCAAAAACCCAATTGCACGCTGGCAAGCAAGCAGCGGTGTCGCGGCGGCCCAGTGGGCGGGGCGCCGAAAGCCCTGTGCACACAGGCTGTAGCTCAGGCGGCAGCCGCTCTATGCTCCCGGCTCTGTTGAGACCGCCGGATTCACTCCAAGCAGGTCCAATGCAGCTATGCCCACTCAAGCCCCAGCCCTCACTCCAAGAGCCCTGTCTTCAGAAGGCGCTCCCTCACAGTCAATCTCCTCCGTAAATCAGGGGTGCTGAGCTGTTGCGGGCTGGCGCCCTGCTCTCACCCCGCCCGCTGGGAAGTGCAGCCGCCCTGCTCCACAGTCCCTGTTCCACTTTAGGCTCTGTGATCTGATTAGGGCACTGCGTGCTGTCCCTTGAGTTCGGATGTTAAATTGTCCACAGTCTTGTGGGGATTCCACGCTTCCTAGGTCTCGGCTTCCAGCTCACCCTCGATCCAGCTCCACTTTGACCGTAGTCCCCCAAACCCCCTTTGTTTTTGCCAGCCCCGCGCCGTGCTCCGAGTCTCTGTCCCCGAACCACTGCTTCCCTTTTCCTCTCCCGCTCTCCCCCTTTTTCTCTAACCTTTGCGTGTTGTTCTGCGTTGTGTGGTTCTCTTAGTTGAGGTTTCTTCTCAGGGTTTTCCCTGTGAATTCCCCTCTGCTCACAAGGCCCTTCCCAGGCAGTTATCGGCGTTCTCCTCTCATGTCGCCATCTTTGATCTCTGTCTTACCCACTATTCTTGATCAGTGCTCAGGAAAAGGAGAAGGTACTAAGTGGTGATGGACGGAGATAGTATTATGAGAACCAAATAAGCTGGGTCTCCATATCAGGCACTTCCTTAGTTACATTTTTTATGCTACACAATATCTAATACTCTGTGTTGACATGAGAAAAGTAAATGAATGCACAGACTCCTTAGTCACCCATCAAGTACAGTAGGTTCAGCTCATCTTTATTTCTGGGATTTATTCACAAAGTAAATTAAAGTCTCAGGTGTTGTCTGATACAGCTTCCTTGAGTAACAAAGCGTAATTCCTTAGGGAAAGTCAGGCTCCACTTACAGTTCCCTTTCTCAACTCAGCCTTTAGAACAATTGGTTTTAGTGGTTGAATAAGTCCTACAGTATCTAGTTCCAGAGGGATCTGCAAAGATTAAACAAGCATATGAAAATCAATTAATGAAGCAATGTCAATAACAGAAGCAAAGTAGACAGGATTCATTAAGGGTAATAATGCCTTACAAACATATAAAAATACTTTTACCAGCATATTGTCTCTGATTCCTTATATTTATTTGATAAGCTGTCAAGACTGGATAGTAAAGCATACATTCATCCATTTCATCAACAAAATATCTATATAGCACCTGTTCTATACCAGGCCAGAGACTAAATCATGTTGGTGTGCATTTGTTTTGTTTTAAATTTTAAATAAAAAGGATGAATTTTAAAAATTTAAACCAGATTCCTAGGCATTATGGCAAAGTATTTTGAAAAGACACATAGAGTTAATTTTGTGCATGTTAAAACTTACAACATAATCCTGAATACATATTTTACATTTTAATAGTGCAAACCACCCTGAACTTCTAAAAAGTTCAATCACCTGGCCCAGTGGAACCCTTTCAGTTTTATGATAGGAAAAGGTCTTTTTGTAAAGCATTATGCCTGTATTGTAACATCTCCTGGCTCCCAAGTGTAATGTAAATAGTGATCTTCTGAAGGTATATATAGTGTTTTGACTAATACTAGCTCCGTTCTCACCCAGCTGCTCCTTCTGATCTCAGTTGAGTGAAGGGCAAGCAATTGTCATGGAGAGTGAGAAGCACAAACCCTGGGTGACTGGGAGTTTGCAGGGAGTGTCTGTCCCACCCAGGTGTGCCAGAGGCCCACTTCCTCTCAGGGCCGAGTCCCCTCTTTGTATTATACACACTTAAAGGACTGCTGCACAGCTGCCCAAAGCCACAAACAACATGTAAACCATCTCTACCCCACTCTTCCCTGAGGAAGCCCACTTAAGGGAAGAAGGTGAATATTAAATGCAGGAGTCCTAGGAATAAGTCGTATTATGCCTTGCTTGCTATCAATCAATGGCAACTATTCTGTATGTTCTTCAGAGAGATTCTAATTCTTCCCATTACTGAAAAAGTCTCAATTTTATAATTTCAAATCATATATATATATATATATATATATATATATATAGTGTACATACTGTAAACACCAACACTCATACAGAATGCACATTGCAAATGTTATTTATTAAATTTTCTAATTAAATTGTTTAACTTTTATACCCAAGAGCTCTAAATCAACTGCAAATCTCTCCTTAACAACAACAAAAAAGAAACAAATTGAGGTGCTTTGTACCTTTCTAGGTACAAAGAAAACAGAAAACCAGACTGGATGGTTTAATGACAAAGTACTAGGTTAGGTGGTGTGACCAATGGTACAAGCCTGCAGTAGTAAGTGGTAACAGAGCAGATGAAGAATGGGCTCTGGACTAGATGAGGAAGGCTCCTGGAGGGCCCTAGGGATTTAAAGTAGGACCTAAAGGATGAGAACAGAATGGGGAGGAGAGTGAGAAGACTGTCCTTATTCAGATGTAAAAGAAACCCAGCTTGAGTGCAGCAGGGCTCCCAGAGTTGGGGTCAAGTAGCCAGGATGGACTTGAACTGAGGGAGTCCTTCACATCTGGCAGAAATGCTTTAATAAGAGATTTGCAACCTTGGCTGCACATGAGAATTAAAGGGGCACTTTTAAAGTCACAAAAGATTATTTTAGAATCTGAGATAACCTAGGCATCAGGAAATTTTAAAAGTCCCCACTGATTTCATTGCACTGCCAGGGGTTGAGAACCACTGTCATAAGAGCTTCTATAAGTTCTGGTGAAGAACAGCATTCTTCACAAGTCATGACATAGTTACATAGTCAGGCCTCTCAGAACCAATTAGTGACCAATATCAAGGTACCACTGTATTATCATTGTACTTTATGACTGTACACACTTTCCTTTCCTTCCAGTGGAGTTGAAACCAAATTTAAAACTTTGCTCAAAGGGCTGTGCAGCATTGTGTCATGCTAACTGCATTGATTCTAGATGATCTTTATAGTGGGTTCTTTAGAAAGCCACAGACTTAGTAGTCTAGAACTAACAGGATCTTAAAGGTCACAGATGACTCCAAATAGATTCTCTGGTCTATAGAAAAATTATTAAATGGGCACATTCATACACATATATGTATATATATATCCCTTAGTTAAAAAGTCACTTCCAATGAACGTTATGTATGCAAGAAGTTAACTGTCTAACCTGTGTTTCTTTGCAAGGCTTGAAGGAGAAGTTCTGCAGGACTCTGATGATAGCAAGTTTCATGTTCATGACAGCGAACCTCATGCCAATGCAGTTTCGGGGTCCAGTTCCAAAGGGCAGGTATACGTAAGAATTTATGCTGTCCTTGTTCTTCTTACTGAACCTGGTTTCACAACAGTAGATGAAAACAAGTTAATGGAACATAAACAACGTAAGACCTACATGTTTGGGGTTCTCATTCAGACTCCTCAACCGTTAGTATACCGCAGGGGTCCCCAACATCTGGGCATGGACTGCTACTGGTCTGTGGCCTATTAGGAACTGGGCCACCCAGCAAGAGGTGAGTGGTGGACGAGCAAAGCTTCATCTGTATTTATAGGTATTCCCCATCATTAGTGTTGGTGAAAGTGATAATGTCATTCTTATATATTTTTAAGTGTTTTTATATTTTGGTGAACATTGGAATATTTAAAGATGGTATGCCTTAAAATACTGGGAGGAGGGTAGGAGTGATGTGTATATGAGACAGTGGACATGGGCTGATGGTTATAAGGCAGGCGACGAGCACATATAGAATTCCATAGTATTCTAAAGACACATTTCCTATGTCTATAGAAAATGCTAGGCATGCTGGGATGGCTCAGTGTGTTGAGCGCTCGCTTTGCGGTGCTGGGGACCGAGGATCGAATCCCGGCCCCGACCTGTGCGGACCCACATGCTGAGCTGGGGAGCTCCCCCAGTTCAGTTCTCTCTCTGTCTCTGTATATCTCTCTCTCTCTCTCTCTCCCTGTCAAAAACCAATAAAAAAAAAGAAAAAAAAAAAAAGAAAAGAAAATGCTTGTGTATATGTCCAACATACATATACTTGTGTATATGTCAAAAATTTTCTATACAGCCATTATTTTAACATTTGGATTTCTCACTGCCTGGCTCACTTCCTGACACACTTACTCTCTGTTTGATGACTGAATGAATCAAACAAACAGAAGTACCAGATTGCCAACAGATATATGAAAAAAAAAAGCTCAATATCACTAACTATAAGTGAAATACAAATTAATACTACAATGATAGACTACCTTACTCACACTAGAAGGCTACTATCGATAGGACAAAAAACAACAAATGTTGAAGGTGTGGAGAAAAGGGAACCCTCACATTTTTCTGGTGTTAATATAAACTTGTGCAGCCACTATGAATAACAGTATGGAGGTCCCTGAAAAAAAATATAAGAATAGCGCTAACATATGAGCCAGTAATCCCTCTTCTGAGTATCTACCCACCAAAATTGAAAACACTTATTCATAAAGGTATTTGAACACCTATGTTCATTGCAATGTTATTTACAGTAGCCAAGACATTTAAATAACCCAAGTATCTTTTGATGGATGAATGGACAAAGAAGATGTGATAAATATATACAATAGAATACTACTGGGCCATAAAAAAAGGTAAAAAAGGGTAAAGTTTTGCCATTTGTGACAACATGAATGGACCTTGAGTGAAGTAGGCTAAGTGAAATAAGTCAAAAAGAAAAGGACAAGAATAGCATGGTTTCACTCATATGTGGGATATAAAGCAAAAATCAACAAATGAACAAACAAGGCAAACAGACAAATCATAGATACAGACATCAGAATGGTCGTTATCAGATGGTAGGGAGCGTGGTGGGGGAAGAAGTGGGTAAAGAGGGTGAAATACAAAGTGATGAAAGGAGACTAGCCTTAAGATACTAAACACATAATAGAGTATACAGATATTGTATTCAAAAGATGTACACCTGAAATTTATGTAATATTATTAACCAATGTTGGCCCATAAATTTAATTTGAAAAGAGAAGTAGAATGAGTGGGCTCTGGTTTTGTGTTCATGAAGCCATAGTGGGGGAAACTGCTGAGCTTAGGGGAAATACAGAGGTTCCCTGGTTCCAAAAAACAGAGGACTTGGTCAACTCTAGCTTCTCCTTTCAACAAGTATTATGTGTAGACACTATGCAGAGCTAAGGACATGATGGTAAATGAGACAAGGTCCCTGCCAGTAGGAATCTTACAGTAAGGCTTGCAAAAGTCTAGATACCAGCTAGTGCCCCCAATAGTTCATTCCAATTTTGCTCATCAATACAATAAATGAAAAATAGTAGCCCTTTCCAGAGTTCAAGTTGTGCCCAAAGCTAGACCTTGGCTCTGAATTCCCAGAAGAGCATGCTAAAGACTCCCACTTCACCAAGGAGGAGTACTTCAGCTGCAAAGAGAAGAGATGACTTTGCTTTGAAGAGTCACCAAATAGTGGGAGTAGGAGGGAGCTGCCATAAGACTGCAGCCACAGAGGTAACTGGGGGCCTGCGTTCACATCTGTTCTTAGTGCAGCTGCTTAAACCATCAGGGATGAGGGACTCTCAGGTTCCAGCCTGCACTCTCACAGTAATGCTAGAGCAGTGGTTCTCAACATTTTCTACTTGTGCACCCTCTTTTAAACCCATTTCTATAAATTATACTGCTTTCTTTTAAGCTTTATTTTTATTGTTTTTGACAGAGAGAGAGAGAGAGAGAGAGAGATACAGAGACAGAGACAGAGAGAAGGGGGAGGGCCCAGAACAGTCTCCATAGTTGTACATCATTGGTTTTTCCACATAGTTTCATTCCACAGGTGGGTGGGGGCTGCACAGGGCACGAATTGGGCCGGGGTCTTACCCCGGTGAGAACCAAACTAAGGGTACTCTCCAGTTCAGCATATGGGTCCGCACAGGCCAGGGCTGGTATTCGAGCTTCGGTCCCAAGGGCTGCAAAGTGAGCTCTTAACCCACTGAGCCATCCTGGCTTTCCCTATACTGCTTGTTTTTAAATAGCTGTTTTTAAATACTGACACTTTTGTTCAGTGCCTATCTTAATGTAAAATAGTGGAAATGAGGTGATAAATTATGAAAGAAAGATTACTACACTAAAAATGCAAACAACAGATTAATTTTACAATATTTGTAATACAGTTAATTATTGTTACTAATTATTTTTCACATACTCCTGAACATCTCAGCATGTATCCTATGGGGTACACATTCCACTGCCTGGGAATCCATGCACTAGAGGAACAGCAGCTGATGGGTAAAAAAATAGAATGTGGTAATATTGGTGCTGAATTCAGGGAGCTAAAGAGAACAGCACAGAAAAACTTCAAACAAAAAGAAAAATAAGCCTATATTACCAACAAGACAAGGAATAACAAGTGCTCGAGAGGCTGCAGAGAAACAAGAACCCTCGTACACTGCTGGTGGGAATGTAAATTGGTACAACCACTATGGAGGACAGTATGGAGATTCCTCAGAAAATTGGGAATGGAGCTACCGTATGACCCAGCTATCCACCTTCTGAGTATCTACCCCAAATAACTTCAAAACCTTAGTCTGCAAAGACATATGTATCCCAGTGTTCATTGCAGAATTATTCACAGTGGCTTAGTCATGGAAACAACCAAAGTGCCCTTTGATAGATACTGGATAAAAAAAGTTGTGTTACATATACACAATGAAATATTACTCAGCTAAACAAAAAGATGAAATACTGCCATTTGTGACAATATGGATGGACCTTGAAGTCATTGTGCTAAGCCAGACAGAAAAAGCTAAGAACCACATGACTTCACTCATATGTGGAATATAAAACTGAAAGAAACAGGGAAACAAAAACTCATGGACACAGTCAATGGTTTAGTGTTTACCTGAGGATAAAGGGAGAGGTGGGTGGGGGAGGAGAGAGGAGGAGTCAAATATACGGTGATGGAAAGATAACTGACTCTGTGTGGTGAGCACATAATGCAATACATAGACAATGTAATGTAGAACTGTACACCTGGAACCTATGTAATTTTTACTAACCAATGTCACCCCAATAAATTTAACACTAAAAAACAGCCGATATTTCTAAAATCAGATAGTGGTTAAGTAAATTATGGCATATGAATATATTTATACAAGCATAATTATATCTATATGGTGGTTTATATGTACCCACATATGATTGGTATATATAACAGAATGTTCTTTGTACTTTACTGTTAAATAAAGTAAGCAGTTCAAAATAAAATAAAATATATTACCATTCTAATTTAAAAATATATGCATATAAAAATGTCAATAGTAATATACAACACATTATTAATGGGGCTTAATTTAAATTATTGGGATTGTAAACAGATAACATATTTCTTCTAGCCTAGAGTTTGTCAAATTTTGACAACAGTGATTGCTCTTATAAGTAAAGAAAGTTCAAAAAATAAAAAGATGTACAAATAAATGATTGCACAACCACACATTGTCATCTATACTAATAGACAACAGAAAATGCTCCAACCAGCCTGGGTCATGGTTGGGTTCCTCTCCCTGGAGCCCATTACCTTTCAGGACGGAATTCATCAGGCTCCGGCCAGAATGTTGAGTCTCGGTGAAGAACAAAGCCAGGCACCATCACAACTGTCCCTTTGGGTATGAACACCCCATTGATCTCTATATCCTTCTTACAAACCCTCTCAATTCTTCCAGCAATTGGAAAGAATCTGAGAGTTTCATTCAACACCATGTCAAGATACTCCATCGCTACGACGGCATCATAGGTGGGAGGAGCCTGGGAAGAAACAGATTTTGATAAATTGAGATTTGGGATCAACTTTCAACTCAGTCTGTGCAGTACTATTGAACTGTTAAGAGCTCCAAAGAATAGCTTATTTGGTAAAGAACCTTAGGATTAATAAATTTTAATATCTGTCATGTCCTTTGACCTGCTCAATGGTCATTGAGATGTGTGGAGTAGTTATGACTATGGAAGACTGTTGGAGCAATTCTCTAAAACAGGACCTGAAATTCCTCACATTACCCTGTTGTGATTTTCTTTATTATGTGAACAAATGTGACTAATAGAGTATGGCCCTTATTCTTTAGTAAAATATGCCAAAGTCACAGTTTTCTTTCAAAAGAAAGGTCACACATCTGTACCAAGGAAAGACATTGTGCAAAAAAACAAAAACAAAAAAACAAATTCCTTATTTGATATAAAGGTTTTTACTTAAAAAGTCCAGCTTTCTGACCATATATATAAAATGTGTGTATATATATATATATATATATATAATTTGGAGAGAGACACTATATTATATGGAAACTCTAAATAATTTGGAGAGAAACAAGTTCTTTTCTAAACCAGATATGGCAAAAGGAGGGTATGACTGGATGCTATCAAGGTCCACAATTTCATTGTAAGAAAAGTTATAAAGAGATGGAACCCCATTAAGGCCCATAGAACAGTCTTCTAATTGTCATTTCAGGGCATAACTGAAAGTTGTGAAGACCTCAGACAAGCCGTTTGAACCCCAAAGTCCAGTCTTTCCACACCAGAAAGCTTTTCAGCTTTGGCAGAGACCTGAAAACTCTGGGCAATCTGTGGTTATCACTTAGTGTTATATTAAAGAGGCAATATTGTACAGGTTAAGAGTTTGATCAGGAGCCAGGCACACCAGTTCATATCCTCGTCTTAACCTCTAGCAATATGACTAGTGTATAAATATTATTTCATCTCTCTATAGCTCAGTTTTTTGATATGTTACGTGGAGATCATTAGAGCTGATACCTCATAGTGTTGTGTGGCAGAGACATCCACTGCTCACCCAATATCCATGTCATCTCCCATATCTCCAGGGATACTTAAAGGCAGGAAAACTAGTTTTGCAGGTGGACTATGAGCTGAGGTGACATATGCCAATTTGGGGTCAAAACATTTGAAAATCCAATGAGCAACACTCATTTTTTATTTCCCAACCAAAATGAAGACCTTGTGTTCCAGAGAGTGCAGCTACAAGAAAGTGAAGCCTCTTCTGCCTATATTTCTGAGTAGCCACATGTAGCAGAGAGTCCCACTTCCACCCTCCACTTACAAACCATGTTAGGTATATAAATGTGAATTAGAAGTGAAATTTTGCTATGTAAAACCACTCATACTTGAGGGCCAATCTGTTACTGAGACATAGCCTATCCTATACTGACTAATACAGAATTTTTTGAAGATTAAATTTATTTATAAATATAAGGCAAATGTTAATTTTAGTGTTGATTTATTGCAATTACTAGTATAATAAGGGCAGAACACAATGCTTTAGGTAGTCTCTCTCTCTTAGTGACTTTTCCACCTTATTGCAATAAAAAGAATCATATTAACTTTCTCAGAGAAGAAAAATAATCTCTACTCTACGTAGGCCCTAAAATCTTTACCTTATATCTGAAGGACCTATGGCTCAAATTGGCCATAAGACTTGTCCAAAACCACAGTCTGAATTCAAACTCATGTCTTCTATTTCCTACCTATGCTCTTTTCTGTATACCAGGCTTCTCCTGGTCTGCAAAGTTTACCCAAGGTGATATATTACACCACTGGATTCAATACTTCATCCCTTACTGTGTACATGACCTTTGCCATCTAACTTTGTGAAGCCCTCCCATTATTATGCTGGGCTTGATGATGTGGTTTTCTTTGATGGAATGTTGAGTAAGTGTGGTTCAAGCAGAGTTTTGATTGGGTTTCTTGCTCTGGCCCTCAGCCATTACCAAAGAAGAACATACCCAGGCTAGTTTTCTGAAGTATGGTAGTCACATGGGGTGTGTGTAGATCTTAGTCAACCCATCCAGCATAGCCAAGTTTAGTCTAGACCAGGCAATAGCCAGATCAAAGCAAGTCCCTCCAATATCAACAGAAATCTCTACCAACACACTTGTGCAACAACTTCTTCTTGTTAATTGCCACTGAGATTTAAAAAAAAAATTTTAATTAGCATTATTGTGGTAATACATAACTGATACACCAGGAGAAGTACTTTATTCAAATATCTTATGTGTCTGTGAAGAACATACATTACCTATGTTTACCCCTTTTGTTTTATTTCTTTATACTCTTCTTAAATAGCACAGGTGAAAGAATTGATGCTTATGCTTTTTGCAAAAATTCTCCTAGGAAGTGGTGCAGAGACATTATTGCTAAGGCCTCACTTTCTCGCTCTCTCTCCAGGTATCACCCACTCACCTTATTTGGGAATGTTGAATCAATCTCCTCCTGTAGTTTCTGCTGGACATCAGGCTGAGTGGCCAACATATACATAAGGAAGGAAAGAGAAGTGCTAGTGGTCTCATAGCCAGCAAAAATAAAGATAATAGATTGGGCCACGAGCTCCAGATCAGACAGAGCTAAAGGGAGAGAAAAGACATTTACATAAAGTAGGTCAATATACATTATCACAATTTTGTTGATAAAAAATCTAAATGAAACTACCCAAACCCAAGGGGAAAATTGGAAAAGCAATTCAGAGTCAAACTGCATGTGGATTGCCCTCTGATATGTATCTTATAGAGCTAGAAAAAGTCAAACATTGTCTTAATTCAGATTTTTCCAAGATTGATACTATTCTTGGCCATCTGCTCTTGTTTATGCGACTCTCACCACTAACAAAGTTATGTAATTTCAAAAGATAGCATTTTTGTGTAACATACACAGTGTGATCAGTATGTTGCTTGGAGAACCTTAAAAGTAATTTAGCTACAAGTAATTTGTTACTCCTTAAGGAAAAATTTTAAATTATTTTAGCTAAAATACACTTAGGAAAAAATATGAGAGAGTTTAAATACTAAGGCTTATGTAGACAAAAAAATTTAAAGGATCTTTTACCTAAGCTTGTTTGTAGAAACTTAAGTGAACAGTTTTGGGCTACAGGTACTTGTTATTCGATGTATTGTCCATGGACCAGCAGCATCAGCAGCCTTACTGCCGATGAAATACAAAATCTCAAACTCAACACTAGAACTTTTGAATCATAATCTAAATTTTCAAGAGATGTGGTGATCTGTGTGCACAACCTAGCTTGAGAAGCATGGATTAATTATACTTTTAAGAGGCATCAGATAATAGAATAAGACCATGTGTAAATGTCTACAAAATGGGTAATCTCAGATATATACAAAAACTACAGAGATAGAGACAAAGCTAGACAAGTGATGAATGAACCTAGTCTGATCAGTAGCATTAAAATAGCAGAAGAATATGTCAAAAGAAGGGCATTGCTGTGAACCTAACACTTCCCTAAAAGATAAAATCTATTGAAAAAATAAAAAAATTAAAACGCAGGGAAAAAAAAAGAGGACCCAGAGCCCACTTGAAGGGGCTCCAGTAGACAAAGAGGAAAGCATATGACCATCAAAAATAAGAATGAAGGGGAAGCCAGGATGGCTCAGTGGGTTAGGCGCTCACTTTGCAGCCCAGGGGACCGAGGATCGAATCCCGGCCCTGGCCTGTGCGAACCCATATGCTGAATTGGGGAGTGCCTCCAGTTCAGTTCTCACTGGGGCGAGACCCCGGCCCAGTTCCTGCCCTGTGCAGCCCCTCGCCTACCTATGGAATGAAACTATGTGAAAAAACCGATGATGCGCAACTATGGAGACTGTTCTGGGCCTCCCCCCTTCTCTCTGTCACTGTCTCTGTATCTCTCTCTCTGTGTCAAAAACAATAAAAATAAATCTTGAAAATAAAAAAGAATGATGTAAGAGTAAATTTGTAATATATGCTATAATACTGACATAACTAAATAAATAAATGAGGGAGAATGGAAAACTCTTCCTTATGATAGAATACCAACTGTAAATGTAGAATAAATGTTGAAATGAAAAAGTCATCACTTTGCAACCATTAGAGTAGTAATGATTTCAAGCAAAAACCATTCATGGATGATAAAACTAGTAGGTGAAAGTTTGAAAAGGAATAAAATGTTTACTTAGTCTCAAAGGCTTTACTATAAGTTACTTATTAATTACAAAGGGAAAATAAAATTTTACAGTAGATGAAGCTAATGAACACAATTTTGACCAAGTATTCCAAGTTAAAGTCATCTGCACTGGGGCAAGGTGCCTTCTGATGTGATGAAGCCTTAATACAAACTTCCAGGCAGAGGTTCTGATTCAGTGGGACTAGATGAGGCTGGAGAATAGACATTGGATCAAGCTTCTCAGAGGTTCTGATGTAGGTGATCCACAGACCACAGACTGACTTCTGGGCATAAAACACTTGTTTATGGTTGCCCTTCAGGCTTTGAACAGTCATGTCTGCATACATCTAGAAAGTGCCATTGCCTAACTTCTATCACTGGACATGCGCCTTTATTCAATTGGGCAGAAATTCTTATCTGCCTGGAAATAATCCTGCACATTCTCAGAACCTCTGAGCCTCCCCATCACTGGCCCTCTGAAGCTTGCCTTGGTTACCTTTATGGGTGTCCATTTCTTTGGAATTCTGGGAGTTAATCATCAGCTGAAGAAAATCCATGCGGTGCTGGAAGTAGAAGGAGAAATTTCAATGAAAAACTCACTTGTGAAGGCAGAGATAAATCTGGAATGCAGCACTTAACCTCTTCCCTGAGAATATGGCCCCTTTAAGCCCAGAAGTTTCACTAGTGTTGCCTGAGTCATCAGTGAACAAAAACATCTATCTATAAATCTTGGAGAGCAGGATATTTTCCTGAGGGAAATCCAGCTACCATCTACATTGCTTTTTGGTCCCCACTGTTTCTGATCTTTAACTTCTCTGGTTTTAAAAACCTTCCTGGTGAAAGAGTTGCCTGCTCCCTCTCTTACCAAGCCTTCTCACTAAGAAGGAAGCCCCAGCCTTCAATCCTTTTTATTTTCATGCCTTAATTCTTAGCAAATGGCCATATAGCTGACTCCCCTGACATGTGCAGAGTGAGCAGCTTCACATACTCCACCATCTCAGAACTCTGAACAATCTTCAGTGATATGTGGGGGTACCCGGATCTGTTCCCCTGAACTTCAGACATTTTTGTGCTGGCAAAGCCTCAGGAAGGCAAATCTGGGTTAGCTCGCTTGCAGTCTCAATGCCCAAAGAAGACTCTTCCTCACTCCAGTCTCTAACTAGGCTCCAACTTAACACACACTATACTCCACCAGGTGACTCATGGGGCATTCCATCATAAAATGTGTAAATTAAGAATCTTGAAATTGAAGTGATTATTTGCCAATTTAAGATCTGGAAAAATTATTATATCAGGAGGATGGTTTTTAAACAGTAATTTTTTTATTTGATAATTTATTGAAGGGAAGTGGTATACTTTGTATCTCAACAACATTCATGCAATGGCATACTAATCAGTGCATCTATTATTACATTTTAAACATGGTCTCTCTGACTCATCTTCTATTTCCTTTTTGAACCTCTACCTCTCTCATTTCCCACAAAATCTTATAACTCTCCTGCTCTAAACCCTACAGTCTCTACCTACCTTAAGAAAAAAGGGAGGTACACAAATTGTATGTATATAGCTCAATAAATTATCAAAAAGGGAACACAGTCATGTAATCACCACCAGACTTTACCTTTTGTTTATCATGGAGGCGACTTTCTTTCATCTGTTTTATGGATCTTTTGAAAAAGTCAGTAATACGTTTTGGAAATATAAAAATATTGAATAGTTCAAAAACTGGGCCAAGGAAAGGAAAGAGTGCTGTAGGAAAAAAAGAAACCACAATGAATGAAAATATAAAATTTCCCTGGAATAGTTTTAATGTTTCTTTACCAATCAGAAGAGTAAAAGACACCAGGCTTCTCACCAGGAGCCATTCCCTTCATGACCCTTGCTTAGACTTCCAAGTCCATGACTAGGTAAGGGTAAATCCACTCATAAGTGTCATTACTATAGCAGTGAGATCAGAGGCCACTTCCACCTCCCTTGAGTGACCAAAAGAACATACCCCTTAGCCCTTTATATTTTGGTATAAATCACTTTGGATAAACTAACTAGACTATAATATACTACTTTAAATTAACTGTGCTGTTCAAAAAATAGTATGACTTTCAACCACAATGGAATAAAATTAGAAATCAGTAACAGAAATAAAATTGGGAAATTTGCAAACATGTGAAAATTAAAGATGCCCTTCTATATAACCAATGGGTCTTAGAAGAAATGAAAAGGACAACTAGGAGTTACTTTGAGATGAATAAAATGAGACATGACATAGCAAAATTCATGGGTGTAGCAAAAGCAGTGCTTAGAGAGAAATTTATGGCTACTAATGTTTATATTTAAAAAGAACAAAGATCCTATAATTACATACACTGCTTCACACACTGAAAATAAAAAAAAAAAATGAACAAAATCTGGAAAAAGCAAAAGGACGGAAATAAACATAAACATAGAAAATAATAAAATAATGAATAAAAAACCAGAGAAAAATTAATTAAATCAAAAGTTGATTTTAAAAGGCATTTAGTTAAACTGATTAAGAATAAAGAAGAGAAGGTTCAAATTACTATCATCAGAAATGAAAGAGGAAAGATTACTACTGTGATTAAAAAATAAAGACACTATAAAGAAATATTATGAACAATTGTAAGTCAACAAGTTAGATAAATTAGATGAAAAGGACAGATATGTAGAAAGACACAAACTATAGAAACTGATTGAAAAAGAAATAAGACTGTCTGAACAGACCTATAACAAGAAAAAGGATTGACTTAGTAATCAAGAAACTACCCACAAAGAAAAGGTCAGGTCCAGATGGCTTTAATGGTGAATTCTACTAAATATTGAAAGAAGAATTAACAGCAATGTTTTCACAAACTTTTCCAGAAAGTAGAATAGAAAGGAAAACTTTATAACTCATTCTACAGGGCATCTATTACTGTAGTACTAAAATCAGGCAAAGATATCACAGGAAAAGCAAGCTACAGACCAAGGTAGCTTATGAACATAGATGCACAAATCCTTAAAATACTAGTAAATTCAATACAAAAACATTTAAAAGGAATTATACACCATAACCAAATGGGATTTATCGCAGGAATACAGGTTGTGTAATACACTATAGCAATAGAATAAAAATCAGAAACCACATGATCATCTCAATAAATGCAGAAAAAGTATTTGACAAAATCCAACACTGTTACATGACAGAAACACTCAACAACCTAGAAATATAAAAAAATTTCCTCAACCTAATAAAGAGCATCTATGAAAAACCCATAGCTACCACTATACTTAATAGTGAAAGCCTAGATGCTTTCCCCTAATTTTAGGAAGAAGACAAGAATGCCTTTCTCATCACTCTATTCAACATTGTACTAAAAGTTCTAGCCAGGGAAAGAAGAGTAGACAAAAAAAAAAAAAAAAAAAAGAAAGAAAGAAAGGGTATTGACATTGAAAATAAAAAACTATCTCTATTATCAATGACATGATTTTATATATAGATAGTCTTAAGAAATCCACTAAAAACCTATTAGAACAAATAAACAAGTAGGGTTTTGTGATACAAGATTAATATACAAGATCAATTATATTTCTATAAACTGCAATAAACAATCAAAAAGTGAAATTAAGAAAACAGTTCCATTTGCAATAACAAGAAGATGATAAATAAACTTAATAAAATAAATTAAAAAATATAAATAAATTTTAAAAATTCATGTTCATTGATCAGAAAACAACATTGTCAAGATTGGCAATCTTGACTGATCTATGTCAAACTGATCTACAGATTTAATGCATTTCCTATCAAAATAATAGCTGCATTTTAATTTTTTTATTTTATTTTATTTTTTTTAGTTGTAATTTTTCTTTTTTTAATTTATTGTTAAATTTGATGAGGTTACATTGGTTGGTAACAATTAGA
>PVKE010035579.1:0-16813 GCA_004027555.1 Craseonycteris thonglongyai
GGAGGGTGCCGAGTGCGCAATTCTATTGGGTCCTGCAGAGTTTTAGCCTTGCGGTTGCACGCATTAGCTAAGAGCAACAGCCCTCATCCTTGAACATTCTGTTACTTTTTGATAAGACATCCTGTTGCTGAGCTGGCCCAGCTGCGTTGGTCAAGGACACCTTTTTTCTACTGCACCAGTAAATTTTCACTGTCCTACAATTGGAACTGGATGGCCATGATAACATCCACTGATGGTTCTTGTCAGTGGTAGACACTGCTCATTCTAAGGCTTGGTCGAGCAACTCTTTAGAAACATACCATAGTGAAGGCCAATCAGAGTCTAAAATACTCTACAAATGTGTATGGATGAACTGGACTAATGGGTGAGGAGGGACAAACTATTCCTAAATAGTTGTTAGATGAAATGGAATTTATGGAAAGCTCCCATCTTTAAAAATGTGGCCTCAGTAAACTAAGTTTTATTTCCATCCAGCCTAGAAAGTGACATGAATCAGAAGTTCATTAAAATGAAATCTTTAATCAAGAAACCATGGTAGGCATACACAGTGAAATACTATAGTCTTGTGAGAACTAATGCTCTACAACTACTTGCAACAATGAGAATGAACGCATCCATGAACATAATGTAGAATGGAAGAAACTAAAGTACACATTGCATGATTACATTTACATAAAGGGGCAGAGACCTGTAAATGGAATCTGTAGTGTTAGAGGTCAGGAGAGGGGTGACCATTAGGGGGTGGTGACTGAAAGGGGTTTGAGGCAGGATTCTGAAAGCGCTGGTAACATTTTGAATTGATCTGAATAAACCTTAGGGTGTGTTTGAAACCCTCTGAGCTGCACACTTACTGTAAGTCCACATTTCTATAAATTCTGTTATCAAAATGTTTTTTAAAGCCTGTTAGTACTGAGAATTGGCAGGATGGGGGTTTGCCTCTGTGGCTCCCACTCACCCTGTCTGTGTGAAGCCCTCTGACCTCACAGAAACAGAGCTCCCAGTTACTCCATGGGACCCCAAAGGAGCCCCTTTTTGATTTCCAGTATGATGGACTGTAACCAGGAGTCAGCCTGGCTGAACAGAATCCCTGAGTTTGAGCGGTGGGAATTGAGACTGACCCAATGATCAGCCGACTGCCCTCAGTAGGAATAGCCCCTAATGGCTTTATTGCTTGCCTTATATAGCAAAAGTTTACATCATTACAAGGAACAGGGGAAAACTAAGATATTTTAAAGTACAAGACAGGTTACTCATTAACTAAGAAATATAGCGTTAATGAAGAACTACAGAGTAAGTGAAAAATTATCAGGAACAAGCAGACACCCTCCCATACATTCTTGTTTATCCCCACATTCTGGGTCATTATTCAATTGGTGCCAGTTGTCTGGTCTTCCTTCATGCGAAGCTGTGCATATATCTTTTGCCTTTAGCTGTTACAGGGCAGGGGTGAAGGGGAGGCTGAGGCTCTGCCATCAAGGCCTCAGGTCTGCCTTCCCTGAGAGGTCAAGGGAACTGAGGCCCTGCCATCAAGGTCCCCCAAAACCTCTCCGTTCAGGCACAAACCAGCTCCCTACAATAGACCAGCTGTTTTATCTCTTAAAACACTGGTCATCAGGCTCCCTGGTCCTTGTTGCCACTTGGGATTGAGAGCACGCCTCTTGTTGTCCTCATCCTGTGTGGCAGAAGACACTACATGGCTCTGTCTGACCTTGAAAGGAGCAGCATGATGTCCTCCACTGAGGTCCCACCTATTGTCATCCCAAAGTCGTCTGCACATCGGGGCAGATAATATGTCCTGATCAGTTCTGCTCAGTTTGTAGGGGCAGATGGTCATTCTCATTCCACGTGTGTTCTTTCAGGCCTCAAACAAACAAGCCTAACTGGGAAGGGCCAGCCCAAGTGGAAGGCCTTTCATTCCCCCATCTGGTAAGCACTGGAGCCCATGTGAGCTTGGATTAATATCACTCTGAACAGAAGACAACTGATGCTGACTTTCAAGTGTCACCCAGGCTTTCAAACTGTCCTCCATTAACATTTGCTCCTTGGAGAGAATACCATGCTGCTAAGAATACCATGTTTTTCTTTGTTTTGAAAACTGCTGCTGCAGGATTTTAGAATCAGTTGAAATAATTTGAAATTATGTCCCTGGGGGAGAAATAATTGAAGAGCTTCTCTGAAGGTCTTGTCCTAACTCTTCCATTGTTTTAAACAATGAGGAACACTAAAGCAGTTGCAGTGTTTCTATCACAATTCTCACTGGTGACAGTGGGTATAGCAGCACCAGGTAGACCTGTGATTGAATTCTGGCTCTGCCGCTACACTGCCGGGTGACCAAAGGCAAGTCAGTGACCTCCAAGCTTCAGTTTCCATAACTCTAAGATGGGGACAGGAAATCCTACTTTGGGTGATACAAAGAGCTAATGTATATAAAAGGGGTCAGCATAGAGTTGACACATAGTGAAGCCAGGAGTCAGAGAAGAGAGAGCAGTGTCTTGACATCATAGCATGAAGTGCTGCGGTGAACTTAACACAGGTATTTCAGTGGAGGGTGGACATGGAACACAACTGCAGGTGATAATGAAATGGGAGTAAGGAAGGATGCTAAAGTTATTCTACTGACTTGAAGTCATTTGAAATCTCAAGTTAAGAGAGTAAAGTTATAATCTGGTCTGTTTAAAACTGGTTGCAATTGCTAAAGTATCCTGTCATTTCCAGTTTTGCTCAGTGAAGCTGGTCTTTGTTTTGGGGACTGAGTGGGTCCCAAACCCCTCCAGGAGGCTGGAGGCCCTCCCTGCTGTTCCCCTCCTCTCCTTCTACTCCCCAGTCAGACGGAAGCTCAAGGCCACAGTTACACAACCTTGGACTCCAGCAGGCCATGCTCTGAACTACCGAGGCCTTGTAGCCAACTGTTCATGTTCAGAAAGTGCCCCCTTGCTGGGAAAAGGTGGAAGCAGAGGCATTGATTCACCCCAAGTTGTAAATACAGGATGTGGGATGTGTACTGAATGCTAGATTTTCTCTGTTTTTTAGCCAAAGGAAATTTTTTCTGGAAGACATCAACTCTTTGGGTGAATCTGAAAAGAGGAAGGATGCAGCTTAAGTCATTTGGAGCAAATTTTTCCAGGTAATATGAAAGAAGTGTTTCTTGGGGCTGGGAGTGGAAACCAAGAAGAAAGGGCAGGACTGCAATGTGACAGGAAATGTTTGTACACCAAGGTGGAGAGTGAAGTCAATGAACTCTAAGGTATCCTCTAATATGTTTGTAGACTCTATGTTTCTAAATAAGGGAAAATATAACCAAAAGTTCCCAAGGAGAGTTTTTGGGTCACTTACACAATTAGTCTTTACAGGACCTCCAATGTGGAGGAAAATTAAAAGTGAATAAAAAAGTTTAAACTGTTTAAAAATATTGTTGAAGGAAAGCTGGGGTGGCTCAGCAGGTTAAGTGCTCGCTTTGAAGCCCCGGGGACTGAGGATCAAATCCAGGCCCCGGCCCATGCAGACCCACATGCTGAACTGGGGAGTGCCCCAAGTTCAGTTCTTGCCGGAACCTATGTGGGAGGCTCCTGGCCCAGTTCCTGCCCTGCGCAGCCCTGTGCCCACCTGTGGAGTGAAACTATATGGAAAACTATTGTCAACTATGAAGAATGCTCTGGGCCCTCCCCCTTCTCTCTGTATATATCTGTCTCTATTTCTCTCTGTCAAAAATCAATAAAATAAACCTTTAAAAATATTGTTGAGAAATATAAACCCAATAAATTATTGTAAAAATCAGTTTAAACTTAATAGGGGATGAGAGGCCAAGAAGTTGTATCCATAGGATCCCTTTGAGCTGCATATAATGAAGAACCCTAAATAAGTGTGGCCTGAGTACTCTAGACATTGATTTCTCCCACACATGAAAGAAGTTGAGGTAGAGGTCTATAAATTTTTCAGGTATCTGCTCTGTCATGTCCTGTCCTATCCCTGTCTTTCTCATCTAGGATGGAGTTTAACCTTGAGCCACTTCAGCCAAAATCTAGGAAGAGAGAATGCCATGTTAGCTCTACTGTAAAGCATTTTCCTGGGAGTCTCACAGCCACTTCTGATGGCATCTTACTAGCTAGAACATCCATCCACAGTCCATGTAGCTGCAAGGAATGCTGAGAATGTCTTGGTTGAGCAGTAATGTGGATTTTGTTATTTTAAGAGAAGGAAAGAATGGCTATTTTAATCTGCGACAGAGACTAATATATCAAAATCTACAAAACAGGTAAGAAAGGTGATGGTTCACTTTACAAATAATGTTTTGTTTTACTTCCATAGCAAAAGCCACATTCCTCCATAATAGCACCTCATCCTACCTCTCCAAACATTCCTCTCATCACATCATGAACAGTGCTACACCTCTGCTAAACTAGTGATCCCTTAGTGCAGAGTCCCTGCTTACTTTGTCCCAGCCTGAATTTCAATCAACACACCAGGGCTGTGTGAAAACACTACGTTAGATTGAGTGGGCAAAGACAGACCAACCCTCAGGAGGGAAGCTTGTATCCATGCACAAAGGGACAGTCCACTGTATACAGATTAGAGATGGGATAAAGAGCAAGTGGACTGGAAACACAGCAGGTGGACAAACATGACACATTCGTTAGTGCACTAGCTCCCCCAGCTTGGTCAGTTCTCAAAATCTGGCCTCATTCTAGGGAGGATGTGGCTCCCAGAGAGCCTCACACTCCAGCAGGGTAACTGGTCTTCTAATTATCCTCAAAGAACATTTACAGATTCACAATGTTATGTTTATCCAGAATTCTTCAGAGATGTATTTCTTTGACTATGGGAGTCTTATCTGCATGCAAACAACTTAGAAGCAACAACTGTCGCTCTTAATGCAGGGTCTCTTATTGGATTCCAATCATCCTTCACAGGGTTGCATTATGTCAACCCTCCAAATTATATTGAAAGGGGTAGGTGGAAGTATGTGCATCTGCATTTGAAGAAGGGAGACAAGATTACCTTTCAACAGATTTTCAAAGAGGTCTATGCCTGCAAAAGATTAAGAAGCATTAATTAGTTTATCAGCTCTGGCTGAACCTGACAGCTTGAAACCAGGTCTAGGAAACTGAAGATTCACAGCTGGGAAGGAGAACTGAAAAAAAGAGACCAGGCTGCAGCAGGTCTCAACACACTTGTTCAGTGTCCTCATGGAACACAGGGATTAGAGCTAGATTCCGGATGTGATGCAATGCAACCAGCTGTGTGTACAGATGAATGAGGGCAGTTTTGAAGGTTTTCATCCTGTTCTTCGCTGAACTAAGCATTGACCTTTTAGCATAGAGAATGGGGACAGGGTAAAATAAAAATTTTGCAAAATACTTTAAACAGTCATTTTAAAACTCTCTTAATTTCTTTTTATTAAACTAGACTTTATTTGTGTAAGACCTAGATTTAATATATTGCTTTTTGTAAGCCGTTAATCATGAAAAAGGACTTAGAGTTAACGTTGGCTATAAAATTTTTTTTAAATGAAACAGAAGATCTGGTGGGGAGAAAAGCCTGGAACTGCATGAAATTACATTAAATGCCCCCGGACTTTTACCTACACAGTATTCACATAACACAATAGTATCATTGAATACTGTGTGTTTTCACTCTCACATGTGGCACAGATCCTTATGAAAATATATTATGTTTAAATATACAACATAAAAAAGCATTCTCATATGAATGGACCTGCTTCCTTCAAATGCTCACAGTTCAGTAAAGAGTCCAAAATCTAAGCTAAATAGATCATGGGGATTAGAAATAGAAAATATTTATTTACTTATAGGACATAATTTTAGATCCATATTTTATTTGTGTGTTCATTGACTTAATATTTAGTGTACAAATATCTTTTACTATTGTTAAATTTATTAGGGTGACACTGGCTGATTAACAATTACATTGTTTCCAGGTGTATGATATACCTCATTACATTGTCTATGTATTGCATTATGTGCTCATCACCCAGAATCAACTCTCTTTCCATCACCATATATTTGATGCTCTCTCCAAACGCCCCCCCTCTCCCAACTCTCCCCTTACCCTCAGGTAACCACTAAACTATTGACTGTGTCCATGAGTCTTTGTTTCTTTGTTACTTTCAGTTTTATATTCCACCTATGAGTGAGGTCATATGTTTTTTGATTCTTTCAGTCTGACTTATTTCGCTTAATAAGATGTAGGTCCGTCCATATTGTCACAAATGGCTATATTTCATCTGTTCTTATTACTGAGTAATATTCCATTGTGTAAATGTGCCACAACTTCTTTATCCAGTCATCTATCAAAGAGCACTTTGGTTATTTCCACTATTTGGCCACAATTAACAGTGCTGCGATGAACATTAGGGTACATATATCTTTGAGGATTAAAGTTTTCAGGTTTTTTGGGTAGATACCCAGAAGAGGGATTGCTGGGTCATACGTCAATTCCATTCCTAGTTTTTTGAGGAGTCTCCACACTGCCTTCCACAGTGATTGTACCAATTTACATTCCCACCAGCAGTGTATGAGGGTTTCTTTTTGTCTACAGCCTCTCCAGCACTTGTTATTCTTTCTCTTGCTGATTATAGCCATTCAAACAGGTGTGAGGTAGTATCTCATTGTGGTTTTAATTTTTATTTCCCTAATTACTAGTGATATTGAGCACTTTTTCATGTATCTGTTGGGTGTTTGTATGTCTTCAGGGGAGAAATGCCTGTTTAGGTTTTCTGCTCATTTTTTAATTTGGATTGTTTGGCTTTTTGTTGTTGTTGAGTTGTATGAGTTCTTTATATATTTTAGATATTAGCCCCTCATCAGAGGCATTGTTTGTAAATATATTCTCCCATTCTGTTGGTTTTCTTTTTACTTTGTTGATGGTGTACTATGCTGTGCAGAAGCTTTTTAGTTTTATATAGTCACACTCATTTATTTTTGCTTTTACTTCCCTTACCTTTGGGGTCAAGTTCATAAAGTGCTATCTGAACCCAAGGTCTCTAAGTTTAGTATTAATGCTTAAGTTCTATGAGTTTCATTGTTTTGGGTTTTACGTGAAGGTCTTTAATCCACTTTGAGTTAACTGTGGTATATGGTGACAGTTCATAGTCCAGATTCATTCTTTTGCAGGTGGTTTTCCAATTTTCCCAGCACCATTTACTGAAGAGGCTTTCTTTTCTCCATTGTCTATTTTTTGTTCCTTTGTCAAAAGTTATCTGTCCATATATTTGCTGGGTTTTTTATTTTGTTCCATTGGTCTGCATGTCTATTTTTCTGCAAATAGCAAGCTGTTTTGATTATTGACACTTCGTGGTATAGACTGAAGTTGAGGAGCGTGATGCCTCCAGCCTTATTCTTTTTTCAGAGAATTGCTTTGGTGATATAGGGTTTTTTGTGTTTCCATATGAATCTGATAATTTTTTTTTATATCTATTTCTTTACAGAATGTCTGTGGAATTTTGATTGGAATTGCATTAAATCTGTATATTGCTTTAGGCAATATGGCCTTTTTAACTATGTTGATTCTTCCAATCCATGAACATGGAATATCTTTCCATTTCTTTTCATCTTCTTCAATTTCTTTTAATAGTGTCTTATAATTTTCCATGTGTAAGTCCTTCACATTCTTTGTTAAGTTTATTCCTAAGTATTTTATTCTTTTTCTTTTGATTGCAAGTGGTATCATTTTTCTCATTTGTTTTTTGAAGTTTTATTGTTTGTATATAAAATTGCTATGGACTTTTGTACATTAATTTTGTACCCTGAAACTTTACTGTATTCATTTATTTGTAACAGTTTTCTGGTGGAGTCTTTAGGGTTTCCTATATAAAGTATCATGTCGTCTACAGAAAGTGACAGTTTAACTTCTTACCCCCAATTTGGATGCCTTTTATTTCTTTCTCCTGCTTGATGGCTCTGGTTAGAACTTCCACTACTATGTTGAATAACAGTGGTGACAGAGGACATCCCTGTCTTGTTCCTGATTTTAGAAGAACAGGTTTCAGGTTTTCCCCATTCAGTATGACATTTGCTGAGAGTTTATCATATATGGCCTTTATTATGTTGAGGTACTTTCCTTCTATACCCGTTTCATTCAGTGTTTTGATCATAAATAGACATTGTATCTTGTCAAATGCTTTTTCTGCATCAATTGATATAATCATATGGTTTTTATCTTTTATTTTGTTTATGTGGTGTATCACATTGATTGATTTGCATATATTGCACCATTCTCGTGCCCCTGGGATGAATCCCACTTGATGGTAATGTATAATCTTTTTAATGCATTATTGTATTCTATTTGCTAGTATTTTGTTTAGGATTTTTGCATCAGTGTTCATCAGAGATATTGGTCTGTAGTTTTTGTTTGTTTGTTTTGTGTGTCATTCTTGCCAGGCTTTGGTATTAGGGTAATGCTGGCCTCATAGAATGAGTTGGGAACCATTGCCTCTTCAGTTTTTTTGACAAGTTTGAGAAGAATACTTGGTAGTTCCTCTTTGAATGCCTGGTAAAACTCGTTAGTGAGACCATCTGGTCCTGCATTCTTGGTTTGGGGGAGGTTTTGGATGATTGTTTCAATTTTCTTACTGTTGATTGGTCTGTTTAGGCTATTCAGCTTTTCTTGATTCAGTCTAGGTAGACTATATGTTATTAAAAACTTGTCCATTTCTTCTAGGTTGCAAAATTTTGTGGCATATAGGCCTTCATAATATTCTTATATCATCCTTTGTATTTCCATGTTATCGGTTGTAATTTTCTTTCATTTCTAATTTGGATTATTTGTGTGTTTCTTTTTCCCTTGGTGAGCCTAGTCAGGGGTTTATCAATTTTATTAATTTTTTCAAAAAAACTGCTCTTTGTTGCATTCAGTTTTTTATTGTTTTTCTATTCTCTATTTCATTTAGTTTTGCTTTAATTTTTATTATTTCTTTCCTTCTGCTGGGTTTGGGTGTTTTTTCTTATTTTATTTTTCTAGCTTTTTAAGATGTGATATTAGGTGTTGTTTACTTGTGATTTTTCTTGTTTCTTGAGATAGGCCTGTAGTGATATAAATTTCCCTCTTATTATTGCTTTTGCTGCATCCCAGTTATTTTTGTATGTTATTTTAATTGTCATTTGTTTCTATGTATTTTTAATCTCTTCTTTTATTTCTTGTTTGATCCAGTCATTTTTTAATAACATGTTGTTTAATCTCCATGTAAATGCAGTTTTTCTTGCTTTCTTTTTGTAGTTGATTTCCAACCTCAAAGCTTTGTGATCAGAGAATATAGTTCGTATGATTTCAATCTTCTTAAATTTGCTGAGGCTAGCTTTGTGTTCCAGAATGTGGTCTATCCTTGGGAATGTTTCATGCTCACCAGAAAAGAATGTATAGTCATGTGTGGTAGGATGAAGTATCCTATAAATGCTACTATGTCCAAGTGCTGTAATGTATCATTTAAAGCTGATATTTCCCTATTTATTTTCTGTTTGTACAATCTGTCCATGGCTGTCAATGGGGTGTGTAAGTCCCCTAGTATAATTGTGTTTTTTTCAGTTTCTCCTTTTAAATCTGTTAGTAGTGCTTTGTAAATTGTGATGCTTCTTGGTTGGGAGCGTATATATTAAGAAGTGTAATATCTTCTTGTTGTATTGTCTCCTTTATCATTATGAAATGTCCATCTTCATCTTTTATTATTTTTTTGATTCTGAAGTCAGCTTCATCAGATATAAGTATGGTTACACCTGCTTTTCTCTGGATGCCATTTGCTTGGAGTATTTTTTTCCACCCTTTCACTTTGAGTCTGTGTTTGTCTTTGTGGCTGAGGTGTGTCTCCTATAGGCAGCATAAGGTTAGTTTTTGTTCTTTAATTCAGTTTGCTACTCTGTGTCTTCTTATTGATGAGCTCAGTCCATTTACATTTAGGGTGATGATTGATATACGTGGATTTCCTATAGCCATTTTATCTTTTGTTTTCTGGTAGCTTTATTTATTTATTTATTTATTTATTTATTTATTATTTGTTTTTATTGTTTCTGTGCTTTTTTTATTCTCATTGGTTATTTTAGTTTGATGGTTTTAATGACGGTTCTCTGATTTCTTTTATTGTTATGTATCCCAGTTCTAAGTTCTTATTCAGTGGTTTCCATGAACTCAATATAAAATAAAGTTTCATATATACAGTGGTCCCTTTTTTTAAGGATGTTTCTTACCTCCATTCTCTTTGGAAATTTAAATCTTTACTACCTCCCATTTTATGCTTTTGTGGGTTCAGTTTATTCCAATTTATTTTTACTTTTTGTTTCAGGTGCAATCGACTCCTTCACTATTTCTTGAAATGCTGGCTTTGTGCTGGAGAATTCCTTCACTTTCTGTATGTCTGAGAAGGTCTTTATTTATCCTTCATATCTAAAGAATAAGTTAGCTGGGTAGAGAATTCTTGGCTGGTAGTTTTTCTTTTTTAATATTTTGAATACTTTATTCCACTCCCTTCTGGCTTATAGCATTTCTGTTGAGAAATCTGATGATAGTCTGATGGGCTTTCCTTTATAGGTTATGGTATTCTTTTTTTCTGGCTGCCTTGAGGGTTTTTCTTTGTCCTTGACCTTTGACATTTTTCAGTATATTGTGCCTCAGAGAGGGTCTGTTAGGATTCAAGTAGCTAGGGGTCCTGTTTTTTTCTTGAATTTGAGGTTCCAGTTCTTGCCATAGATTTGATGAGTTTTAATCTACTATTTGTCTGAGCAATTTCTCTGTGCTCATTTCACCTTCCACTCCCTCTGGAATACCTATTATTCTTATATTATTCTTTCTAATGGAGTCAGATAGTTCGTGTAGATATCTTTCATTTCTTTTAGATTTTAGGTCCCTCTCTTCTTCCTTCTGTGACATTTCCAAATTTCTGTCTTCGATGGCACTAATTCTTTCCTCCATCTGGTCAGCTCTGCTTCCTAGACTAGCTATTTCATTTTTCATTTCTTTTATTGTGTTATCTCCAAAGTTTCTATTTACTTCTTTTTTATAGATTCAATTTTCTTTCTGAGATCACTTAGCTCTTTTTGTGTACTCTGCCAGTTTTCCTTGAGCTCCTTGAGTGTTTTTATAATTACAATCTTGAACTCTCTATCATTTAGCTCACATGTTTCCATTCCTTCAAGTTCCTTTACTGGAGATTTTTCTTTTTCTTTCTGAGCACCTTTGTCCACAAGGGTATTCATCACTATTGGAGGGTTTTGTTTACTGGACATGAGGATCTTTACCATGGTAGGTGTGAAGAAATCTTTCTTATAGTTCCTAGCTGGTGTTGCTGCAGTGACTCAGAATATTTTCTCTTGTTTATTTGTGTTGTGATTTTGTTCACAGTGGGAGATTTTCTAGAAGGTGGGCTTCTCTTTAACTCAGTTGCCCTGGTCTCTGTATGCCTCCTCTTTGGGAAGATATGGTGGGTGATGATATTCTATGCCCCTGAGATCCCATTGCACTCAGAAGCTGCCACACTTGTGCTTCAGTTTTCTTAGATCCCTCTGCTGGCTTCAGCGGAATGGTGTGGGTGGGGTTTGTTGGAAAAGGCACAGGTCTGTTTGCATCACAGGGTAATAGTGGCTTCTCGGCAGCACCTCAATGAAGACAGGCTCTGGGTAAGGCAAGGGGAAGAGCCAGGCTCTGCATCCAAGGATATGCAGTGCTCTGGTTGGGGCCCCAACTCACTGAGGGCCACAGTGTGCTTTAGCTGTCAGCACACTACCAGTGCTGGCACTCCAGCCACTGGAATGCCCACTTCCTGCTTCAGTTGCTGGCCTTATGCTCCATGAGCCCCAAGCTCCAGCCATCGGACCCATGTGCTGGCAGCCAGATCCTCACTCTAGTCACCTGCACTAATCTCTGGCTGTTGTTTGTGCTTCACTCTGGCCTCCTGCACTGCACTATGGCCACCCTCACCAAACCATGGCTGCTCCCACCACATTTTCACTGGGGCTTCTCACCACAGCCAGCTGTGCCCACTTTTGCCATCCATTCCACACTCTGGCTGCCTGTGCCTCCACCTTTGTCTGTTCTAGGCCTCCAACCCACCCAGTGTCATTGTACACCTTCGCCCATACTCCCACACTCCCACCTTAGTCAGTCTCTCCTCTACTGGTCTCCGAGTCAGTCTCTGGGTTGGTCACTGGGTAGGTCTCTGGGTCACTCTCCAAGGCTTGTCTCCTCACTCCTCCCTTTCTTTCTCTGTCACCTCCCTTTCTCCAGCTTTAGGTATTTCCTTGCAATAAGTGGGTCACTCAGCTGAGGCTGTGTGTTGCTTAGGAACTCTCTGGTTAGATTTTAGTGGGGTTTTTTTTGTTTGTTTGTTTTGTTTTTAAATTTATTTATTTATTTATAATTTTTAATTTTTTTGACAGAGAGAGAGAGAGAGAGAGGGAGTAAGAGAGATATACAGAGACAGAGAGAGAACTGAACTGGGGGGCACCCCCCACCCCCCTCAGCTCAGCACATGGGTCTACACGGGCCAGGTTCAGGACTTGATCCTGGGTCCCCGGCACTGCAAAGTGAGTGCCCAACCCACTGAGCCATCCCGGCTTCCCCCAGATTTTAGTGTTTTAATTTGTTGTTCTTTCCAGGAGAGGTTTCAAGAGCTCCTCTCACATTGCCATCTTGATGACATCTCATGAACAACTATCTTAAGAATAATTATCTAAAACTTGAAAATAAGTAGTAGAGGACAGCATGTCTTTTCATTATAATACTGTGACATTAGCAGGTCTACCCAAGGGATTTTTAAATCTCTGAGAGAATAAACCTTTGTTTGATGTTGCTGTCCACTAACTACAAATTGACACTGTGAAGTCACTTGTCAATTATTGTCCACCACAGAAGCTGTAGTTTCATTGCCCTGTAAAATATGAGCCAATATTTTTTATTTCTTTATGTTTCTTTCCTTTCATTTTTAAAAATTATAGGTGCTCTCTTTCTCCTTACTCACCTTCACCCTTTCTCTTTGGCTCCCATTTATCTTGCTTCCAGACCCCTTTGTTCTCATCACTTCCTTTAGAAGAGAAGTAGTTAGAGGAACTCTGGAGAGAGTACTTCCCACAGACCAGGAGCTGGGCAGAGCTCATGCCACTTTTCAGGGCAAATTGCCTAATGTGCTGTAGGTTGGAGCTAAGTTTAAAGGAAAAAGCAATGAGGTACCAGAGGATGAGAAAAGAGGTCAGGGAATTGGTCAATCCAGAATTACTTACAGTGATTTCATGGAATTGGTCATTCCCTTTAACAGGTAATTTAAAACAACATCAATATTTATGTGGCATTCACACAGTTGGTACTAATACCACCATCCTGAGGCAGCCAAGAACTATAAAGACACTGGTCTGATCCTTCTGATGAGGAGAGCAAATTGCTTCCTGGAGCTAAAATCACTTTTTCAGGGCACAGAGGGGCCAGTTGGAGCCCAGAAGAAGAGTTGTAGTCCATAGTCCCTGACAACCGCCAGGTTAATGCAGCTCCTCAAACCAGGTGGCCCTTTTCATTTCTTCAATCCATTCAGGCTCATTATCTCTAATCAAGCTGGGTCCATGGGAGCAACAGAGGCCCAAGATTACTCCCCTCAGCCTGCAGATGAGCACAGAGAAGCTCAGGCTATGGCCAGGGCAGAAACTAAGCCCTTGACTTTCAATCTAAATTGAACTCTCATTGTAGTGCCCAGTCAACAGTCTATAACAGGAAGAGACAAGCAAAGTCTGTGCCCTCCAATGACCCTTAGGACTCACCTTCCCAGTCCCAGGCCTCAAAACTAAAAGAGGTTTTCAGAATAAGTTCTGCTCAGGAAATTAAGTGCTGTCTGGTCAGAAGCCCCCTACAATGTTCCTTTCATTTGCATACCTAGCAGTGAACAGTAAGGAATTTATCAAATGCAGTAGAGGAGTGCTCATCTATAAAATGTTCTTTACATGCTTAGTCTACAAAGACTCTTCCCTGGCCATATTGATCTTTTCCATTCTTGGCCTCTCCTCTCTCTTCCTTCCACAGGCAATGCCAGGACACAAAAGAGCAGCATATCACACACTAACTCCATCTCTGAAGAGCTTCCAGTCTTGGCTATGGAGACTTCCAGGCTTATGCAATGAGCATTACCCACAAATAGCAGTGTGCAACAGAGCACTAAAGCCCACACGTGACTTGGGATTCTCACACTTCATGAGGAGGACATAGAGATCATGTCTTTCCTTCTTTAAAATCTCCTGTAGCAGAAGCTTTTGCTGCCCTGCCCCTACCTGCCACCCTTACCATACCAGCACTGGCATCAGCACCTTCATTCCTTTGCTAGGAAAATGGAGGCAGAAAATGGGAGCAGTCCTCGTTCAATAAATGGTGGGGCCATTCAGTAACTACTCCAGCATTCTCATCCCATGTAGGGCATTCTTCCAGAATTCCCAGAGGGCTTAATAAGCTCCAGGTCCCCACAGCAGTCACTGGCTTCACCATCCTTTCCTGGCATCCTTGTCTTCTCTCTCCCCTTTTCGTTCCCATCACATTGGAAGTAAACTTGCACTCCAATTCTTGTCTCAGCATCTGCTTATGGGAAAACACAAAAAATCTAAGATGTCCCAGTCCCTGTGTCCAGGCGAAGCCACACTCCCTTCCCCAAGTGGGCAGGAGAAAACAGAGTCAGAGATTTATGTGTTCATTATTTTGGTCCTGTCATATAAACTACAGCATTCATAAAACTCTGGGATTACACAAGGCCAACTAGTAGGGTAGATGAATTGTGAATCGAATTTTGACAAATAGTAAGTAATACAGTCATGTACTGCCTAATAAAGTTTCTGTCTATGACAGACTACAGATACGACAATGGTCCCATAAGATGTTCATGGAGCTGAAAAATTCCTATCACTTAATGATGTCATCACAGTTCTAATGTAGTGCAATGCTTTACTCACATGTCCATGGTGATGCTGGCATAAACAACCCTACTGTGTTGCCAGTCATATAGAAATACAGCAGCTACAATTATGTATACTACAAAATACCTGACAATGACAATAAATGACTATTTTACTACATTATGTATTTTCTACTTTTTATCGCTAATTTAAAGTATATGGTTTCTAGTCATTAAAAAAATGTTTGCTGTAAAATTACACTGGTGGTAGCTTCATATATTAATATCTCATGTTTGCCTCATACCTTGAATGCATCATTTTCTTGTGCTTGATTTAATCTTGTATTGTTTTATACATTTAATGTAGTCTAAATGTACTGTGTTTATAAAGTCTACCATCATGTACAGTCATGTCCTGGGCCTTCATGCTCACTCCCTGACTCACCCAGAGCACCTTCCAGTCCTGAAAGCTCCATTCATGGTAAGTGCACTATACAAGTGTACTGTTTCTTATCTTTTATACTTTATTTTTACTGTGTCTTTTCTATGAGTAGATCTATTTACATACACAAATACTTACCATTGTGTTACAATTTCCAACACTAGTCAGTATAGTAACATAGTGTACAGGATTGTAGGCTAGAAGTCATAGTCTAGACCAGGAGTTCCCAAACATTCTATACCCTAGGGTGCATTCTAAAATATCGGTAGGGCGGCGGGCACCAGCTATTTCTAAGGATATTGAACAAGAATAAAAAATAATAAACAAAAATAATTTTAAAATAATAAATTTATTGTACAAATTATATACACACAAAGAAACATATATACAAAATGTAATACAAAGTAAATTAAAAAAACACGTATAATAAAATCATTTAAAAAAACATAAAAGAAAACATAAAAAAAAACAATCTCTCAGTGTGATCTTTGGCATTGCATTTCATTGGCCAGTGCCTCATAATTAGGAGAGTATGACGACAACCCTGTTAGCAAACAATTATTAAGATGCTCATCGGTAAGTCGAGATCTATATCATGATTTTATTAAATTCATGTTTGAAAACAAAGATTCGCATAAATACTTGACCCGAAAACCGATTTGATTTTATATGCCACTTTTTTAAAAAATGGGAACCTTTCTTTGTCAACTATGTTCCATAAGTCCTCTGATATTAAGGATTTTAGCAAAATATCGTTCTTAAGGTTCAAAATTTCTAACTCTAGTTCTTTTGCTTTCCCCTGAACAAGGTCTGCAATACATGCGGCTGGTTCTATTACATTTATTTGGCAAGTAAAAGGATTGATACAGAAGGAGACAATTGGCTCGATATTTGTAAACTGCAGAAATCTCTCTTCAAACTGTTTCTTAAGCACTTGCAGGGTCTCAATAAATAATGACACGTTTAATTCATTGTTAGCTAGCATTTTCCTCATATATGGGAAGTGCACGAGAGACCTGACATGCAGATGTGATATTAACAGTCAATCTCGCTTTAAATGCGTTTACAGAGCTTATCATTTCAGCTATATTTCTGTCTTTTCCCTGCAACTCCAAATGGAAAGAACCTAATTTTTCCATGGTGTCAGCAAGAAAACCCAAATCCACCAGCCAGCAAGAGTCTGTTAGTTCATCATAATTTTCATTTTTATCATGTATCAATGTTTTTATTTCTTCAATTAAATTCACAAATCTTGTAAGAACTTTACCTTTACTGAGCCAACGTACTTCAGTATGCAGGATGAGATCATGTTCTTTATCTTCAGTATCTTCTAACAGGGCCTTGAAAAGTCGGTGTTGCAATGGAGCTGCTCCAATAGAGTTGATTATCTTTGTGACTATTTTCATAACATGTTCAAAGGGCAGTATTTTACAACACAAAACTTCCTGATGGATAATACGGTGGTAGGACATAAAGTTTAAAAATGATTCATCTTTCCTGCAAAGGGCAAT
>PVKE010035580.1:0-16817 GCA_004027555.1 Craseonycteris thonglongyai
GGAGGGGAACCTGATTCTGGGAGCTGGGCACATAATGCAATGCATGGGTGATGTGATGTGGAGTTGTCCATTGGGAAACTGTCTGATTGTTACCAACCAATGTCACCCCATTAAATTTAACAATAAAAAAATAAATTAAAAAAAAAAAATGCTCAACATCACTAGCAATTAGGGAAATGCAAATTAAAACCACAATGAGATACCACATCACACCTGTTAGAATGCCTGTAATCAACAAGACAAGAGATAACAAGTGCTGGAGCGGCTGTGGACAAAAAGGAACCCTCATACACTGCTGGTGGGATTGTAAACTGGTACAACCACTATGGAAGGCAGTATGGAGACACCTCAAAAAATTGGGAATGGAATTGCCATATGACCCAGCCATCACTCTCCTGGGAATCTACCCAAAAAGACTTGAAAGCCTTAATTCACAAAGATATAAAGGGTGTCCCAAAATTCACACAAGAAGTAATTTTGATAGAAAACACAGGTTTATAATTAAAAATTGTAAATTTTCATTGCTCAAAAATGAAAACACATTGTTCTTTCATGTAGCACTCCATTTTTAATAACCCTGAACTGTCAGCTGTCACGCTGTCTTTATTTTTATTGGCAACACTTTACCGCACAAATGACGCAAAATTCAAATCTTGCGTGAATTTTGGGACACCCTTTATGTATCCCAATGTTCATCACAGCACTGTTCATGGTGGCCAAGTCATGGAAACAACTGAAGTGTCCTTTGATAGATGACTGGATGAAGAAGTTGTGGTACATTTACACAATGGAATATTACTCAGCAATAAGATGAAACATAGCTATTTGTGACAACTTGAATGAACCTTGAAACCATCTTATTAAGTGAAATAAGTCACACTGAAAGAATCAAGAAACATATGGCCTCATAGGTGGAGTATAAAACTGAAAGTAACAAATAAACAAAAACTCATGGACACACCCAATAGTTTGGTGGTAAGGGGTGAAAGAGCACATGGGTGGGAAGTGGGGAGAGGGCAGCAGATATACGGTGATGGAGGGAGAGCTGAGTCTGGGTGGTGAGTACATAACACAATGCATAGACGATGTCATGTAGAGTTGTACACCTGGAAACATATCATTGTTACCAACCAGTGTCACCCCAATAAACTCAACAAATAAAATAAATAAATAAATAAATAAAGCACCTTGGTCTATATGGTGATGGAAAGAGTTGTACACCTGGAACCATTACTAACCAACGTAACTCTAATAAATTTAGCAATAAAAGAAAAAAATAATAACTGCTAAAACACTTTAGTCTAAACTATAATCATTGAACTATGTAGGAGTTGAAAGTCTCCTTAAAAAAACAACAACACTCTAGGGCAGGGGTGGCAAACCTTTTGGCAATTAAGTGCCAAAGTTTATGAAATAAGAGTATACTCGTTCAACTCGCATGCCAACCCATCAAGTGAGATAGAGGTATCGATTATTTTTATGTCTAGAAGAGCATAAACAATCATTTTTTAAATGGTATTCACAGCTCCATGTGCCGAAATAATTGCTCCGTGTGCCACTTTGGGCATGCGTGCCATAGGTTCGCCAGCCCCGCTCTAGGGGAAGCTGGGATGGCTCAGTGGGTTAAACATTCGCTTTGTAGCCCTAGGATCCCAGGACCAAATCCTCACCCTAGCCCGTGCGGACCCATATGCTGAACTAGGGTGTGCTTTCCATGCAGGAAACCCCCAGTTCGGTTCTTGCCAGGGTGGGCTTCCCATGTGGGAGGCCCCTTCCAGGTTCCTGCCCTCTGCCTCCCCACACCTCCCCCCACCTGTGTGGAATGAAACTATGTTGAAAACTGATGACGTACAACTATGGAGACTGCTCTGGGCCCTCCCCATTCTCTCTATCTATCTGTCTCTCTGTCAAAACAATAAAATAAATCTTAAAAAATCAACAACAAACAAACAAACAAAACATTCTGACTAGGACCACAACTAGAATCCATATCTTACTTCTAGTGCATGAAATACAACAGTAGGAATTCACTTTTAAAAAAAAATTATAAATTCTATAACCTATGCAGGCCTAATGTAAGTTTTTCTTGGCTTGTTTTGAGAGAGCGTATCATCACATCTAAGAGAAGCCTTTAGTCCTCAGCCTCAGGAGAAGGAAGGATATTGGTGATTGCCAAGATTATGAAGGAAGTGAGTTATGGAGGCCTAACAGAGATTCTGGCCACTGTGTCACCTCTGCTCTGAGAGACAGCCCCTGCACCTTGCCTTCTCAGGCTGAAGCTCAGGGCAGACAAGCACTTGTGGAAAATAATTCTCAGGTTTCTGGAAACTGGGGCAGCAATGTTGGGAGAATCTCAGGCTCACTTTATGCCTGGAAAAGCAATGGAGGCCTGGAATGTTTGACAAGGATCGTGGACTCTTGAAAGAAACCTCTCAGTATGTCCTATAAGTGTATGAGTGGGATTTACAAGGGAATGGAGTTCCTACATAAATATATGGCTGCCATTAGCTGGAAAATAATAGTTTTTATTGTTTAACATGACATCATTTTGTCCAAGGATAGGTGTGGAACCATTTGAGAAATGAATGAATGAAAAAACAAATTCTCAGAAAATAGTTTTTCCCCTATAAGATGTTAAATATTTTAGTAAATCCTAATAGAAAGATACTTAAAATTAAAGAGTGTGAGACATAATGGGGAGTTTAGCAACCAACCAGTCTGAATCTCTCAATTTTCTGATGAAAGAACTTCCATTATTGCCAATACGAATTTTTGGCAGAGTTGAGACCAGTAGCCAGGCTTGCTGAGGCCCAGGATGGTTGCCTTCTCTGTCCCGGAGCAGACATTTCCTAAAGCATGATGTGGAAGTTCGTTTTGTTTGAACCAAACCAGAGTCAGAAAAGAAGTCTATACTAAACCGAATCAGGCGCTGAGCCCCGGTGCCCAGGTCAAGCCAATCAGCATTAATGGTTCCTACTAATGAACGAGCCAACTATTTTTCATTCCCATTGAAAGAAAGTTAGAATCGTACAAGGGCTGTCCAGAAAGTGTTCAGCCGTGTAATATGAAAAATAGAGACATCTATGTGTGGATTCTTTCCAGACAGACTTCATATAGTGTCTCAAAATTTTGATTTTTTTTTTTTAATGAAAGCTACCATAAAGAGCATACTTCCCTTAAACTACCACATCTCTAAGCAAAATGACTTTGAATTGTATGAACTCTGAGGGGCATTTATATCTCTGGCTTTTTTTAATTCAGAGGAAAGAAAGGAAAAAAGAGAAAATTCGTGAGTAGCAATAGAACAAGGATAAGTGTATCTGAAATTTTTCATTTGGCAAATGAAGTCCTACTTAGAAATCAGGATTTGGCAGTGGGGCGGGGGGGCAGTTAAGTACACACACACATGCTATCCAGAACTATCCAGAACTATCCAGAAAGTATTCAGCCATATAACTGTTCTCATTATATTGACAATGGCTGGATTTTTTCTGGAGTCTGAACTGTATGCCAAGGGTGATGAGGAGCAAAGGTGATCAGAAATATCAAGAGAGTGTTACATGATCTGATTCATGTTAAAATAATAATTTTAAACATAAGAAAAGATGAATAGTTAAAATTCAGATTAACCAAAAAGCAAAAAGTTTGAGTAGGGTAAAGAAAGAAGCATTTGCCCCCACTTCTAGGAGTAATAGAAGTTTGGCAACATATATTAAAATCATAAACACATGTACCTTTGACCCAGCAATTCCAATTCCCCTGCCATTACTCTCATATTAATATGGAGTGGCATTTGCACAACTGTGATCATTGCAGCGTTGTTTGTAACAGCAAAATATCAAAAACAAATGTCCTTTAAAAGGAGGCTGGTTAAATACTTCGTATTAGCTCAATGTGATTGAATACCTTCACTTAAAAAAAAAAGAAAAAGAATAGCTTTCTTATATGGAATGGTTACCAAAATGCATTGTATATTTTTAAAACATAAGTATAGAACAGTGCATGCATCATGATATCTTTGCACAAAAAGCGAAGACATATTAATGTTTTATTGTATAGTCTCTATAAAATATCCCTGTAATAACAGAAAATTACTGTGGTTGTCTGTATGGAAGCAAACTAACTGGTGGCTGGAAAGGGGCGGTAGGAGGAATCTTTTCCAGTAGATGACATCTTTTGTAACTTTTGCCCACAGTTTCACAGAGTAATGTGGGCAGAACCCAAAGTGCAGTTGGGGGTTGGGTCAGTTAGGAAGGTGCCAGATGTGAGTCAACTTTCAAGAAGTCTGGTTGTATAGGAGGGAGTGATAGGGCAGGGTTTGAGTAGGGGTGAGGGAACAATGGCAGATCTAAAAAAGTTTCTTGAAAAACTCATGGACACAGTCAATAGTTTAGTGGTTACCTGAGAGTAAGAGGGTTGGGGGAGGGGAGGAGCAGGGAGGAGGTATCAAATATATGGTGATGGAAAGAGAGCTGATTCTGGGTGGTGAGCACATAACGCAACACATAGACAATGTAATGTAGAATTGTGCACCTGGGACCTGTGTAAGTTTCACCAACTAACATCATCTCAATAAATTTAAAAATTAATAAAAAATAAAGAAAAGTTTCTTTTACACTGGGAACCAGTTCTGAACTTGTTTTTAAATACAGACACAGATGAAAAATAATCGGGTGAAGAAGGCAACGTTGATAAACTAAGCCAAGGGTAGAAATAAAAATATTGAAAATTTCCAAATAAGATTTAAAACTGCAAACGTGGGAATTACAATATAGCTTTCTTTCTTTTCTTTTTTAACTACCCTTTATGGTCTTTAGTAGTTTATAGCAAAAAGGACTCACTAAAATTTTTTTACCATCTGATGTTATGATGCCTGGGCCCATGTCTTGGAGTATTTCCTTTCACTGAATACTAGCAGCCACATGACACAGCCAAAAAGATATGCAGAAGCAAATGACATATGCACATATCAAAGCAAAATCAAAGTGGCATGCACCTACTTTAGAAGTGTGTGGAGGAAGCCCACCAACCTTCCATCTCTCCCTGTCCCTGGTAGAGTAGGGAATGCTGCTCTTCCCTCCAACCTGGGCTTTCACTGTCAGCACTGACTGCAGATGAATCCTACACCAAGGGCTGTGCTCCCAGATGATCCAGGCCCAGGCTCAGTGTGAGAAGCAGGACACAATCCCAAAATTTTCTTTCTAAATTCTCAGTGTTTTCTGTGCCCCAGCGTTCTAATACCCATTTCCAGCATTTTCCAAGTAAAATATTTGACTCACACTCCCCCTAGTGACAGCCCCAGGAATGTCTTTCAGTGAGCTAAAGTGAATCTCTTTGGTTGATATCAAAGAGGAAGAGCCAGCCCGAAATGTTGATTATTACAGGAAAGTGCAACTTCACTTCCCCCGCTTCCCTCCTGACTCACTGACATTGCTTTCTGGGAATAGAAAGAAGTATTTGGCAAGCTGAACGTGTTGAAATTAATAGATTGGAGGGAATGAATTTTGGTCACAGTGTAATAAAGATGTCACCAGATCATTCTTGTTATGTTAGGAGGAAAAGATCAGAAGTAGGAAGACTCTTAATGTATAAAAAGAAGAGAGGAATGTGGAATGTGCTACACTTGAACCACTGTGCACAGCTGAGCCCAAGGCTGACGCAGTATGATCACTGCCACACTAAGGCTCAACTAAAATAGGGAGAGATCGGAAGGCTTAGTGCTCTAAGGATACAGAATCTGTGGAAAGAAGGATTAAGGGGACAGTGATAGCGAGATTAAATATGTGTAAGGCTGACATGTAGAAAATTAAACTTCCTTGTTCAGAACTACTCCAAACTAGTGTTTCTGAAGTATTTGAGGGTCAGTTTAAGAACTGATGAATAGAGGAAGCAGGGATGGTTCAGCAGGTTGAGCTCTCACTTTGCAGCCATGGGGCCTGAGGATCAAGTCCTGGCACTGGCCCACTGCACCCATATGCTGAACAGGGGTGTGGCCCCCAAGTTCGGTTCTTACTGGGCAAGCTTACTTCCCATGGGGGAGGTCCCTTGGCCCGGTTCCAGCTCTGCACAGCACCCACCTACCTGTGGAACAAAACCATGTCAAAAACTGATGATGTATAACTATGGAGACTGCTCAGGGACCTACCCCCTCTTTCTCTCTCTCTCTCTCAGTCAAAAACAATTAAATAAATTTTTAAAAAAGGAATTGAATATATGGATTTTTCAGAAAAATATATACTTTCATATTTTACATATTTTTGTAGAAAAAAAAATTTAATAAACATTGACATGGATGCTCAATCTCACTGAAAATTTCAGGCCAATGTAACAGGAATATACTAATTTTTTACCTGTCAATTTGGAAAAGATTATACAATTTAATCTTGTGAAGCATTGTCAAAAGTGTGGCAAAATAGTCATCCTCATGTTATCGATACATTATAAACTGGTGATGTCTTTTTTGAATGACATACCACATGTTAATCAATCTCCCACACTATTGTTTCAGTTCCCATCGCTAGGCCTATGATTCTCCAGTTTATATCACCCAACTCAGACATCTTCTTGAGCTTTAAATATGAATCATCAACTGTCTTCACTTGGCTGCCTCAAAGGTTCTGCAAATCCAACATGCACAAGACAGAATTTAAGAACTCCCACAAACACCAGCCCCAGATAATGTTCCCTGCTGGTATGTAGCACTCCCACCTATTAGTGTGTTAGTCAGAAATCTCAGGGGCATCCCTGACATTTCCCTCTAATTACTCCCCACTTCCCGTGTTTCCACACAGAGGGTAAACTCTCATCCTTTCTCACTTAGACAGACTACTATAATAATCTCCTAATTTATGTCCTAACACCTACCGTGTTCCTCGGATGGTTATCTTCATTGCCGTCAGAATAATCTTTTCAAAACTTAAAACTAATCATGCTAATCCCCCTGCTTAATGTCCTACAGTTGCTTTTAAGATAAGGATAAAAATCTTAAATGCAGTTTGCCAACTCAGCAGTCTCACTTGTAACTAGTTTTCCAGGCCCCTCCATGCATTTCACTCATGTCACATGGCTTTTTTTATTAGTGTTTCTTCTATTTCAAATTATCTTCCCCCTCTCTTCACCTCGGTAACTCCTACTCTGGACATAATCTCAATTCCCTAAACTGGGCAAGCTATCACCCCAGTTCAGCTCAGCTTTCTTTTTCTTTTTCTCTTTTTCTTTTTTTTTTAAGATTAATTTTATTTTACTGACAGATAAAGATAGACAGAGATAGAGAGAAATAGAGAAAAGAGGAATTGCCCCAGAGCAATCTCCATAGTTGTACGTCATCAGCTTTCAACATGGTTTAGGTCCACACGGGTGAGCAGGGCAGAGGGCAGGAGCTAGGCTGGGGGCCTCCTGCATGGCAAGCACACTCCAGTTCAGCATACAGGTGCCCATGGGCCAGGGCCGGAATTCAATCCTCAGTTCCCAGGGCTGCAAAGCGAGCACTTGACCTGCTGAGCCATCCCAGCTTCCCCTCAATTTTCTTTTGTTATAATACTTTGTATATGAAAGCATAGCACTATGTCTTGTTTTATAGCACGTATAGCAATTTGTAATTATGCCCTAATATATGTAATTATTTTAGTCCTGTCTTTTCCAGCTACTAGACTATAATCTTCATGACAGCAGAGAACTTGCCTTTCCCAAAGTGTACTAGTGAGTCTTGAAATAGCAAGAAGTAGACTGTGTGTGTGTGTGTGTTAGAAATTGTGAGGAAGAAAATATACAAAAAGATTAACAGTGATTATTTCTAGATAATGGGCTTAGGCGTGATATTTTTCTTCTTTTATTTTTCTCTGTTTCATATACTTTACATAATGGGTATGCATTTGCTTATAGCCAGATAAAATCAGTAAGTGTTAAATGTTATTAAATGCCTAATCAATTGAATTTCAGAGGAAATGCCTACCAGCCACTAAAGCTAAGCATGGGTATGCCAAAGGATAATCAGAAAAAGTAAACTAATTTAAGAAGCCATAAATGCAATTTTTAAATCAAGTAGTACCTCCAAAAGATTATAAAGTTAAGCACTTGGTGAAGTCTAACCCCTCTTCACCAAGAGCTAACATCAGTGTGTTAGCTTTTATCAAAGGTTGCTTTAAGAAACAACCATAAATATTTTTTTTCTTGTTTACTGTAAAACTTAAAGATTTTTTTTAAGTTTTATTTATTTATTTATTTATTTATTGACAAAGAGAGAGAGAGAGATACAGAGACAGAGACAGAGAGAGAACTGAACTGGGGGGACTCTCCAGTTCAGCATATGGGTCCGCACGGGCCAGGGCCGGGATTCAATCCTCGGTCCCCAGAGCTGCAAAGTGAGCACTTAACCCACTGAGCCATCCCAGCTTCCCCTACTGTAAAACTTATTTAGGACATTGTTTATTACATGACTCCACATTCAAGATACAGAGTCCTCAAGTGAATCTCTTCTAATCACATTGCTAAATAAAGCTTTCCTTCTGGTGAAGACTATCCTATTTCCTCCTCTCTCATTAATAGAACTCCTCATTGATGACATTTCCCTTGTTGACCAAGAGTTAGACTCAAAGCACCATCCCAGAAATTGGTACCCTGTATGGGTGGCATATTTGTATTTTGCTTTCCTTTGGTCCTAGTTTCCTGTTTATATGTTATCATTTAATTTTACCTATTTGAGATATAAACTGTGTGATGTAAAATTATTTGTAAATTCAGGTAGGGTTTGAAAAAGTGAATAAAGCTTGTTACATAATAAAAGATATTATTTATGAACATTAATAAAATGCATAATACTTCTACTTTCTCAACTGTCAAATCTTATTCAAGATCTAACTTTCCCATCACCTCAGAGGTTCTATTAGTCAAATTTAGATGCAGTTACACAAAATACAGACCAGAATGTCCTTAAAGTTTCTCAAACTGAGCAAAAGTTTCAAGCACACATACAAAAGGAAAGCTGGGCTACAATAAATATCAATACTAAACATAAAGGAACATTTTCTAATAGAGCAGTTCGAAGATGGAAATGGGCTGCCTTATCTCCAAGAATTTGCCTTCTTATGAGACTCTAGACCATTTTCTGATGGAGGGAAGGCAGACAGACACTTGTCTATATACTTCTCACCAGCAAAACTTCCCAGTAGCCTTGCTTCAGTCAATTTCAGTGTGAGAAAATGTCACTGAATCACATTGCAAATGCTGGTTGGGAGGCTCAATATCTACATCTCTCACGTGCCCCTTTTCCATTCCCAAAATGAAGGTAACCATTAGTTTCACTGGCTGTCGGTTCAGTCAGTCTCAGTCACCATGGAGGACTGTCTCTCCCCATGTAGCCTTGGTCTCTTTGGTGACCGATTACTTTTGGGCCATCACCCATTACATGAATGCTACTAGATGATAATAAATAATCTTAGTAATAAGATGTCTACAAAAGACAAAGAGTGCTAACTCAGCAGCCCTACATGTAAAGAAAGCTTGTGAAGCTACAAGGAAGGAATGTACAACATTAATATTAGCACATGGTTTTCCCATGGACTCACCTCAATGTCAGATTCAGCTGCAGATCAGAGATACGGTACTGAAGCCAGCCGTTTTGCAAGCAAGACATTGTAATTGTCTAATACTTATAATCATCGGGACCATTTGTAATCTTTTTTTCATAAATTGCTGAATCATATACAGTACCCATTTTTCTATTATCGTAAGCATTATACTTAGTTAAGCAGATGTATTTACTCAGCATTGCAGACCAGGATCTCTTCTGAGGTTTTGAATGAATTGGGAAAGACTTTGGGAAGAAATTTTAGAGGACTTGCATCATTTAAAGAATCATGCAGAGCAATGCCTTAAAAGGTCACAGAATAGAAAACAATTAGACCACCGCTGATGTTTGTTCTGAGGGTGTAATGACTCATTCAGACCAAAAGGGGCTCCTGTGTCTGATATTCACAATAACCTTTCAGAGCTCAAGTTGCAACTGTCTTTGGGGAGAAGGAGAGGAGGCAAGGGAGGAAGAGAGTGAGGCTCTGGGCTGAGATTGATGTGAGGGAAGGAAATTAAGGCTTCAATAGCCCATAAACTATGTCACCAAACCCAGGCACATCTAGACCTCTGTTAGATGACATCAGAAAACAACTCTTTGTAAGATATCATCCTTTTCCATGGTTTCACTATTTTTCACTTTTTCTTAGTTTTATTTATAAATATCATGGTAAAAAAAATTAAAAAATTATAGATGTTACATACATAATAAATCAGAAGCTGATTCTCCACTTTATAAAAGGATTCTTGGCTTCACAAAAGACAAAGTTATAGTATTTTAAAAATGACTATGTCACTTTTTGAACCTAAAATGTGATATTATTTTGTATTAGTCAAGGTTCCAACAGGAAACTAGAATAATTTATTATACAAAACCTCTGTAGCTCAAGCTTAGTTCATCTTAACTAAAAGTCTTTTCTTAGAATATGTACAATGTCATGCTAGATGCTAGGGGAGATTCAGAAGTATAAACAATTTTTTTCTTTCAGCTGCTTAAAATTTAATAAAGTTTAAAGTCTTGTTACAAAGACAAGACAAATGCATATGAAGTAACAACAAGCAGTAAAAACAGAATTTGTTCTAGGTTTTGGGGTATATTGTGTAAAAGCATTAGGAGAATGCAAGAGCAATGAAAAATGATATGGGGAGATTTCATGGAAAGAAAATAGGAAGTGTGTAAGCAGGACAGGACAATTTCCACTGATTGAGGGATGATATAAAGGTATTTCGACTGAGAACAGGGATGGAAGTTAATAAGACAGCCTGCAAACTGAAAAAAGTAACTTCCAAAATACGAGCAAACCCTCCATACATGTGCCTCTTTTTAAATGATGGTCCATATTTTAGATCTAAGCCATATTTTAAAGATTTTAATTGACCTGAACAATTTGAGATGATAATCTCTTTCACCTGACTCAGTCACAGAGCTCTCCCTTCAATAGTTCTGAAAACAGATGGGTGAAGATAGAAATTTAGAAAGACATAAGAGAAACCAGATGGCTGAGCGGGTTAAGTGCTCACCTTGTAGGCCCAGGGTCCGAGAATCAAATCTTAGCCCCAACTTGTGCAGACCTATATGCTGAACTGGGCTGTGCCCTCAGTTCAGCTCTCACTAGGGTAAACTTTCTACATGAAAGGTCCCCGGTTCAGCTTCTATCCCAGGCATGCTTTCCAAGTGGGAGGCCCCCAAGCTCACGGGTGTGTGCCTCCCATGCAGGAGACCCCCAGCCAGTTCTTGTCCCTAGCCCAGTTCCAGCCCAGTGCCCACCTGTGTGGAATGAAAATGTCAAAAACTGATAACATACAACTATGAAGACTTCTCGAGGCCCTCTCCTTTTTCCCTCTCTCTCTGCCTCTCTCTCTCTCTCTCTCTCTCTCTCTCCCAAAAACAATAAAAAGAAATCTTTTTTAAAAGTAAATAAATCTTTAGAAAGACATAGAAATGGCCAACAGATATATGAAAAAGAGGCTCAATTTCACTAGCTATTAAGGAAATACAAATTAAAACCACAATGAGATAACACCTCATACCTGGTAGAATGAATATTATCAATAAGACAAATAATAAGTGTTGTAGAGGCTGTGAAGAAAAAAAACCCTTATAAACTGCTGGTGGGTATGCAAATTGGTACAGCTTTTATGGAAAACAGTATAGAGAATCCTCAGAAAATTAAGAATAGAGTTATCGTGTGCCTCAGCAATTTCTCTTCTGGGTATCTACCCAAAAAATCTGAAATCATTTTTCAGCAAAGACATATGTACCCTGATGTTCAATGCAGCATTGTTCATGGTGGCCAACACATAATTTAGAAACAACTGAAGTATTTTTTGATAGAGGATAGGATAAAGAAGATGTGGTATATATACACAGTGGAATATTACTCAGCCATAAGAAAAGATGAAATACTGCCATTTGCTACAACATGGATGAATCTTGAGATCAGCATGCTAAGCGAAATAAGTCAGACAGAAAAAGTTAAGAACCATATGACTTCACTCATATATGAAATGTAAAACTGAAAGAAAAAAAGAAACAAAAACTTGTGGATCCAGACAATAGTTTAATGGTTACCTGAGGGTAAGGGGGCACGGGACAGTGGAGGAGGAAGGAGGGGTGACTCTTGGTGGTGAGCACATGATGCAACATGTGGATGATATATTGTAGAGTCACACCTGAAAACTATATACGGTAGTTTTACTGACCAATGTCAACCCAATACATTTCATTTAAAAAAAGATTTTGGTACAATTAAAAAAAAAAAAAAATTAGAAAAAAGTTAACTGATAGCTACTGGAATTGAATAGGATAAGACTTCAACTCTTAGCTACAATGATATAAAAAGCAGTCTCACTTACCACCAACTACATTATTATCTTCCTTTTTTCCACTAGCAACCAAATCAACCCTGATAGAAATTCACAGCAAGTTTCCTGATGGGTTGAAGAGACACTAGGTTTGGAAATTCATAACATTGTTTTTCCTATAACATTAATTTTATATAATCCTTGTTTATGTTTGTCCCAATCAGATATTCCCTACTAGCGGAAGTGAGTCCTAATTGACTTACTGAAGTATTTAGAAATTCACATCATCAAACTTGTCCCATTAAAAAACCCTCTGATGTTCCCTGCCCTCAGTGCTCTATGTCACAAAGTAAAAAAACAAAACAAAAACAACAACAACAAAAAAAACCCAACATTTTGACCTGGAAATCAGGAAAACACAAGCCAAACCAATATACCGTACATACAAATGGTAGGGTGACAATGTAATTCTGTCACTGTCTTTTCTTACCCCTCTTTCCCTCACTCAATCGCACACCTTTTTTTTTTTTTTTTAATGGCCCATGCCATTGCCAGTAAACACAAGGATGACCTTGAAATCTCTTTCTGGTATTCCCAATAACTGACCTCACTGAAAGGGGGTAGGGTGGAACACCGCAAAATGTTTAAAGGACCATCTAATCCTAAAGGCATTTAATCCTCCCAAAAACAAAAGTATGTGTGACTCACCAGGGTAAAGATCAAACCTCCATCTTCCTTTCCAGAGCAGATGTAGTTACGTAGGCCTTAAGAGGCTTAGATCCTTGTATTAATGAATTCTTGTGCTTTTCTTTCTATCCTGAAGTATTACCTATTTTTGATTTCTATAGTTCTCAACCTAGCTCCACAAAAGGATCATTTGGAAGCCTTTTTTAAAATGCTGACTCCTGTACCCCATCTCAGACCAATTAAATCAGGATCTCTGAGGGTGGAGCCCAGGCACCGTTAGTCGTTCAAGCTCTCAGGTGATTCCTAGGTTTAATCAATGTTTAGTCAGAGGCACTCACTGGGTTTAAATGAGAATGAAAGTGCCCGTGTTATGTGGATGGAGCAGAGAGCATACTGGAGCATTGGTAGAACAATACCTGAGGTTGTGCTTGGTCCCAGGAGAAAAGTTTTTTATAATCCTTGGACACCCGTGCAATCGTGCAGGGCAGGAACTGGACTGGGGACCTCCTCCCACGTGGGAGACACGCCCCCTCAAGCCAGGGCAAACCAGAGGGAGAGAACCCAACCGAGGGCCTCCCACATGGAAAGCACACCTGAACTGATGTATTCTTCATTTATTTAATGAGTTAAAATTCACTAATGCATGAATTGTCTCAGATTTGGTTTATACTGTGTCCTGCGTCTTTTGAACACGACCCCATCATTTTGTTCTGTCTTACTTTTAGTTACCACAACATGTTCCAGATTCACCTTGAACCCTCCCTGCCCCAGCCCTGGAATTGGCCATTATTACAAACAAACAAGGTTCCTTTTAGAGAAGAATGGTATATTTAGAAACCAGGACATGTAATCTAGTTTTGTTCATTGGAAGTGTGGGGCCATATGTGTGTGTATATATGTATTTCTTTCTGTCTCTGTCTCTCTCTGTCTCTCTCTGTCTCTCTCTCTGTCTCTCTCTGTGTGTGTGTGTGTGTGTGTGTGTGTGTGTGTGTGTGTGTGTGTTATAGGAGTGCTCTCATTTTTCAAAAATGATTTCTTCTCCCCTACCCCTGCTGGAAGCCCAAGGGAATTTTTTTCCAGTATGTACTGTGGGAACCCCATCAAGTTTCTGGAAGTAAATATTGTGTGAGCCTCCTATGACTAGGTCCCCCTGAATTTTAACTCGGGAGTTTTCCACACTGAGCCTTCAACAGTTCATCACTTATAGTTCAGGTTTTCTTACTCCAGCACCAATTTTCTCGGCAGTTTTAACTCATGAGTCTCTGCTCTTATAAAGCTTGGATGATATATAGTCTCCTATCTCTTTAACAATCTTGGGGTCAGCAATTTGCCCTGTGCCCTCACTTCCTTATGGCTCCATAAAAAGTTCTTGATTTTTCAGTCTATTCAGCTTTTTACTTCTTTTTAGGGCAGAGTCCTAACTCTTTGCATGCAGGACCTAAAACCAAAAATCTATTTTTGTACTTCTTTAAATGCAACAATATGAGGGCTGTCCAGAAAAAAATATCTTGCCACTGTCAATATAACGATAATGGTTACGTGGCTGTGTACTTTACGAACAGCCCTTGTACTCATATGTTTCAAGATATCACTAATAAATCAGAGAGATCATTGTTATTCTTTTTAAAAACTGAACCGTATTCAATTATATGTATATTTACAATAGCTTATTTAGCCACTTCCCTGTGTTTGAACATTTAGGTCACATCTAATATTGTGCATCTGTTCATAATGCTGTAATGAATAACCTATTGTTTATGTGTTTTTGTATTATTGGAGGTGTGTCTCATGAGTACTGCTATGGTCTGAATGATTATCTCCCCTCAAAATTCACATGTTGAAATATTAATTCCCAATGTGACAGTGTTAGGAGGTAGGGGGCCTTTGAGTGGTGATTAGGTCATGAGAGTGAAGCCGTCATGAATGGGATTAATGTTTTTACAAAAGATACCCTACAGATCTCTCTAGTCCCTTCCATGTGAGGATACAAGTAGTCTTCCCTCACAAAACCACGCTACACCCTGATCTTGCACGTTCAGTCTCCAGAACTGTGAGAAATAAATGTCTGTGATTAATAAGTCAACCAGTCTTTGGTACTTTGTTATGGCAAGCTTTAACAGACTAAGATTGTTACAACCCTAGAAGTAAGAGAGCTAGATTAAAGGGTAAGTCCATGTAGTTCTGTTAGATATTGCCAAATTTCTCACCATAACAATGTATAACTTATTGTTTTCTGACACACTTACTATTAGAGTATATGAAGCTTTCAAACGTTTGCCCATCTGAGAGATGAGAAATAGCTCAGTGAAGTTTTAATTTGCATTTCTCTAATTATACATGATTAAATGTCTTTTTGTGAATTTTCAACTTATATTTTTTTGCCTATATTTTTAATAGGATTTTGGCCTTTATTTTTCTCATTTTTTTCTCTACTTTTCTTTAATTGAGATAAAATTTATGTTCAGTTAAATGCACAGGACATGATTGTATACTTCAGTGAGTTTTCACAAATATATACATACACTTGTATTATCACAACCCCAGTTAAGATACAGAACATTTCTTTCACCTCAGAAATTTTTCTCATACTCCCTTAAAGTCAGTCTCTACATTCCATAAGCAATCCCAAGTTTTGACTTACATCATATGGTGCACACTTTTGTATCTAATTGCTTTTGCTCAAAATATTTTTGAGATCCATCCTCATTGGTACATATAGGACTCATTCATTCCATGTATTTTTTTTAGTGTATAATTCAGTGACATTTATTGCATTCATATCGTTGTCCTACTACAGCCTACCTCTATGTAATTCCAAAGGAAATTTCACCACCCCAAAAGAAAATTCTGTATGTATTAAATAGTCACACCCCATTCTCCCTTTCTTCCAGCCCCTGGAAACCACTAATCTGTGCTCTGTCTCAATGGACTTAATGATTCTGAACATTTTGTATAAACGGAATCATACCATATGTGGCCTTTTGTGTCTGTCTTCTTTTTCTTAGCATAATGTCTTCCAGATTCATCTGCATTGCAGCATGAATCAGTACTTCACTCTTTTATGGCTAATATTCCATGTATGCCCATGCTATATTTTGTTTATTTATTCCTTGGTTGATGGACATTGTTTCTACCTTTTGGCTATTATGAATAGTGCTGCTATGAGCATTTGTATACAAGTATTTGTTTGAGTACTTGTTTTCAGTTTTGTTGGGTGTGTACCTAGGTGTGGAATTGCAATGGTAACTCAAATATATGTATGGTCAGATAATTTTTGACAAAGGAGCAAAAAATATACAGAAGGGAAAAGAAAGCCTCTTCAGTAAATGGTGCTGGGAAAATTTCAAAACAACATGCGAAAGAATGAAACTAAACTGTGAACAGTCACCATATATCAAAATTAACTCAAAATGGATCAAGACCTCCACATAATACCTGAAACAATAAACTGTATAGAAGAAAAACATCAACACTAAATTTATAGACCTTGTGCTCAGGGAGGACTTTATTTATGAACCTGACCTCAAAGGCAAGGGATGTAAAAGCAAAAATAAATGAATGGTGGAATGCCAAGACAGCTCAGCACTTGCCTTGCAACTGTGAGGTCTGGGGATCAAAGCCCAGCCCCAGCCCATGAAAACTCATATGCTGAACTGTGGCACAAATGGTAACCACTGAGATGGTGATAAAGGTTCTCGCCTGCCATGCAGAAGGCCCCTGGTTTAGTTCCCATTCCATTCAGTCCCGTGTCCACCTGTGTA
>PVKE010035581.1:0-16812 GCA_004027555.1 Craseonycteris thonglongyai
GGTGTCAAGTTCACAAAGCGAAGGTCCCAAGAAGAGCCTGAAAGGGGCAGCATTTTCAAAAATGAAGACTACCCCTAAGACGACCCTTTTCCTAATGAGCTAAATTACGGCTCTTTGTGCAGAATGGTATCCTTTGACCCGGTGCTCACGTGTGGTGGGGAACCACGCACCGCGTGAACGTTTCAAATGTGGGGAGAGGCAATGGGCCCAAATAGAAGCACGTTGCCACATTTCACCATGACTGGTAACCTCGCAATGCCAGTTGGAATGATAAACTCCATACATAAGGGCGGTCTCGAAAGTCTCCAGCCATGTCATATGAAAAGTAGAAGCATTGATGCCTGGATTTTTTCCTTCCCAGCCCTTGTATATCTTAATACCTCAAGCAACAATGACTAAAACTCTACCAAGTGACATACTCAGAAACAGAGACATATCAAAATAAAGTCATATTTGAATGTTCTAAACATTCACAAGGAAGCCAAGAAAAAAAGAGAAGGCAGAATGAGAAACAGGTGAAACACACACAAAATAATAAGCAAAATGGCTGGCAGAGCCCCTGTATCACTGAGGATTTTAAGAGTCAATGGCTTCATCACACCAGTGAAGACACTGAAAAGGCAAGGCGGATGCATATACAAGACCCAACTCGATGCTGTTCACAGAAAACGCACTTCAAATTTAACAACATAGGTAATCCCACAGCACGAGATTGAAAAAGTACACACCAGGCCAAAGTGTATTTGAAAAACTAGAAGTTGCTAATTTAATATGTCCTTTGTTGGTAGCTCTGGTTTCCTGAACTCTAAACACTGGGGTGCTCATGACCAGGTTCTCGGACTTTTTTCTATGTACATTAATCCCCTGGGGGAGGTCAGCTAGTATCTCACTTCTAAATTTAACCCATAGGACGAAGAACCCAAAGTTACACCCTGTCTAGGCCACGTCTCAAGGTGCAATTCCACAGGTCTGTCAAGTGCACTTGAAGTGTCTTAATATATTTAACCCTTAGGAAAAACCGAGTATCTTAATGCCGAAGATAGAAAAGTTTCCACGATTCCAACTCTTCTTCTAATCTGGTCAAATCTTTCATAAAATAAATATACCCCATTACTTATTTGGTCCACGAAAAGAATTGACCTTTAAGCGCCAGCATTTTATTTGCATTAAATTTTTTCATTGCACAGAAAATCCTTTCCTATGTGTTAGCATCCACATATGTTGTCCCCAATATCACCTCTAAAATCAGGGGAGAGGAAATAAAATGCTCTACCTTTGCACTGAGGTGGTTCTGTCCAGTTTCCATTTAAACATGTCACTTCTACATTCCCAAATGGGTCTAAAGCTTTGAGGCATTCATAACGTACTGTGTCACCAGGTAGATACCTAGACATCTTGTTTAGTATATTAGCATTTTCCACTATGGGAGGATTCCCACAGGAAATATCTGAATAGAAACAAAGAACGTATCTCTAATGTAACAATCATTTTGAACTCAAATCAGCAAAAGGAATTGCAATATAATTGAAGGGGAATTTAAAATCAATGGTTAATCTATTGTGGAAGATTGATCATTTTTTAAATTTACATGTAAGATTGAAACAAAGGAGGTAATAAAAGTTTTGTCAGATTTAAGCTTCTACATCTTAAGTCTCTCTCCCAATCTTCTCTGGAACGTTAATAGACATTTTCTAGGCCAATGAAAATGAAAGTTTTGCAAACATTTCCCTTTGAGATCAGTAAAATAAATATGACAAATTATATAAATTCAAAATGAATATATAAAACACAAGAAGCTCAATATAAAGAGATTATTTGATGTCAGAGTTTGCTTTTCAATCACCTTGCTCATGAATTGTAACTTTAGGCTCTTAGAAAAATAAACACCAGTAGACATTTCCCTAGAGAATAAGTCAAGAATTAATACACTGGGAAGAATACCAGAGTTGAAGGAAGATGATTGGTCAATGGTCCAAACAAACAGGAGTCGTGAGAAAATCAATAAATAATTGATAAAAATACTCTTTAGGGATGGGGGAGGGATGCTGAAGGCCAACACACTGAGTAATACATACTCCTTCAGTGAGCTTCACGTGGTTAGGAGTTGTACTAGGCAATAGTGACTGAAGGTCCCGAAATGACAGTGTGTGGAGACTCTCCTGGGAATTGATAAAACGGGTTCAGGGTCACCAACCGGGAGTTTTCGGTTGGGAGTCTGAGTGCACCTGTGACCTTGCATGTGCAATTCCATGATAATCCAGAAGATGATGACGCTGCTGTCCAGGGATCGTGCTTGGAGGCCTGGGGGGCTGTACGTGAACCACAGAGTACACGTCCCACGCCTTCTGTGAACGCACCGCCTCCTTTGACGTGGCCTCAGAAATAAGATCTGCCCATTTCCAATGGCCCTGGAGGCAATTTAATGACATTACTTAATTTAATAAATACACGTTTAAATGTCAGCTTACCTCTGCATGTTGGGCTCCCTACCCATTGGCCCTTAAAACACCGGACAGTATTGGGTCCATCCATTTGGAAATTCTGTGGGCATTTATAAACCACTTCCTCTCCCGCCCTATATTTATTTTTTGTATTCCGATTCATGAGTTTGGCAACAGCAAACCGGGGTGGGCTAGAACATTCCACTTCTGGAAGGAAAGACAATATGCATTTGTTCGGTGACTTGCTAATCAAACACGATGGCTAATAATTATATTCTAGAATAATAGGTACGTGTCACGCCACTGAATACAGTCTAATATTTTTCTAACAACTTGAAAATGTTACCAGTCTTGACTGAAGTACATTGACTGATTCTATATTTATCAAAAGAATAACATGGGAACAATGAAGTTAAAGCTTGTGGAGATACGGACACAGGGACTGTGAGACCAAACGTCTTACATTCCATTCTCATTTGCCATACAATCCACTTATGTTATGTACATGTATCCTTTTCTTTTTGCTTCTGTCAAAAACTGTTTCCTACAGTTATGTCAAATATCTTAAAGAAAGTTCTTCCGGAAGGCCCCAAAGGAGGTATACAGGATGGTTGGTTTGCATTGCATCGCTTATTACATTTACATGTGTTTAGCACTGTTCATCATCTTGTAAGTGCTCGAAATGCCTTCCATGAAGCTGCACCATTCCTTCAGCCTGTCCAGACACTGTGACCCACAGCACGGCACCAATTCCAGTCTGTTGTGAGGCAGTCCACTGATTTAACTGTATAGCCACTTTTGGGCCACACTGTTTACATATACGAAGATAACTGGACAACTAACAGTACTGATCAGATTATGACCACGGGTCACCGGTGATGCAGGATCAGAGATGACACATCTCAGAACACACGACAGAGCACGTCAAGAGTACACGCAAGTTGACTCCACATGAAATAATTTGACTCATGTTGCCCAATGTTTCTTATTACTAGGGCTCATTAATTCTCTACCCAAATCCAAAACCTTCCAGACACCCCTTGTTAAATTCTAGAATTACTGCTTAGTTTCACGTCTGTATCGTTAAAGCTCTGAACTAAAGGTATGTGTTCGCCTTAGAGTAAAATAAAACACTGTACTTGTGCATTCTGGTGGAGGGGACCATTTTTGTCCTATACACTTGACGACTTCAGGTCCATCGACCCCGAAACCTCTGGAACACTTGTACGTCGCTGTGGCTCCATACTCGTAACGGTGTAACGGGTTAGTCACAGACCCATTCGGAATCGTAGGTGGTGGCCCACAAGGAAGTCCTACAACAAACACGCAAACAAACAACTGGCTGACTCTGAAGTTCATTGCATGTACTGGCTGTCAGATGCGGGACTTTTATTGGAAACAAAATGGTCTCACAGGAGCTGACAGCATGTCCTAGCACCGGTGCACAAATGCTTCCTAAAACCACCCTGGTGCTGTGGGTCCAGCTGCCACCTTGACCCAGAACAGGAAACTCAAAACGTCACCACACCTGTGAACAGGACTAGGAATGCTTCTGTATGCAATCAGGAGCAATAAGCTGAGAATTTGTCGTCTTAAGAAAAGTACCATGTATTCTAAGAAACCAGAAGGGACCTTGTAGGAGGATCGTAAGAAATGTGTTTTAGGTCGCTGAGTCTGCGCTACAACTTATAACTAGAAATATGCAGGAATATGAACAGGTGTACCTATAGGAATTGGAAGGTTTAAGCTCACTACACACCCGCTTTGGTATATAAAAGGCTAGAATTGGGAGGCCGGCATCGCTCAGCGGTTGAGCACCTGCCTTGTAATCGCGAGGTCTGGGGTTTCACTCCCCACCCGGGCCCGTGCAAACTCATAGGCTGAACTGCGGCACAACTAGTAACCACCAGGATGGCAGCGAAAGTCCCCAGCTCCCATGGGGGAGGCCCCCGGTTCAGTCCCTGCCCCCTGTGGCTCCACATCCTCCTGCATGGAATGAAACCATGTCACAGCTAATGACGTACAACTATGGAGATGGCTCTGGGCCCTCCCCCTTCTCTCTCTCATGTTCTCTCACTTTCTCTCAAACAATAAAATAGATCTTTATTAAAAATGCTAGAATTAAAAGTGATTGCGTAATGAACCAATTAATAAAAATAAGATGAAATGGATTGTGCAAACTTAGTTGATCAAATATGTAATATTTAAGTGACATATAAATATATAAGTACATACACGTTCTCATATATTTAGAACTCTAAAAGATTGTAGCTCAGGACTTCGGAGAAAATTGATTATTTTACTGAATTGCACCAAACACAGAATTTTAGTTGGCACACTGTGCTTACCTTCACAGGAAGGTGGAGAGCTCCACTTTCCCATGTGACATGTTATTTCATTTTTTTCAGATACCTGGAAACCATCTTTGCAAGTATAACTTAATTTGGTGCCATGTGGGTAAATCTCAGGTTCAAATGTGTCTGTTGTGTCTTCTGAAGCGTTAGATAATTGAATGGTTCCATGTTCGATGTGAGGTGGTTGAGAACATGGAAGTTTTTCTATATGAAGAACGGAGATCGAAGAGTGGTGAGCACACGATCCCACACAGACGATGCATTACAGCGGTCACTGTACAGAAGGGAACGTCTATGATTTCACTAACCAATGTCACGCCCATACATTTAATTTTAAAAATAAAGGGTCAAGCACGAAGATAATGTTTCAATTGAAAAATAAAATCAAACACTATTTGGGGTTTAGAAACAAGAATAATTTCACCAGATTACATTACTGAACAACTAAAATGTATTTGAAACCTGCGAGGCTCCACGTCCCCGTAAATCCCAGGCGACTGCCTGCTGGTTTCATACTCACGTTCATTCTTGTCCTGATTCTCCGGAGGAGCAAACTGCTCATAAGCAGAAACCGTGTCTGGTGTGTACATAGTAACCTGCAGTGTGTGTCTCTACCCATCTCACAGCCAAAGTGGAAGCACGTGGGTCCATTCTCGCACCAAGGGCGTCATTGCGTTTCAGGATGCGGTGGGGTGGGCCTGGGGGAAGGTCTGCATCCTGCTCGCCTCTAAGCACAGGGCACCCCCCCGTGAGAAAGCAGGTGTGAGGCAGGTGACGCTCTACTGACCCGTACAGCGAGGTAGCGACTGCCACGTGCCGCCCCGGCACACCATGTCTTCCTCTTCCTGCATCAGGAAGTTTTCTTGACAGAGAACAGATATTTCTTCTCCCTCCTGGTAATTCACCGTCGTGGTCATATTCAGAGCATTGGGAATCTGAGGTGGAGGTGGACATCGTGCTTCTAAAAATATTAAAATTGCTTTCTTGATGAAAAAGATCATGAGTTAAGAGTATGAAGAGGATAATTCAGTACAGAGAAATGTCAGTAATAGTCTATCCTAAAGGATCAAAGTATACTGCTATGCTCTTAAATATGTCGTATACATCTCAGCTTGTTTGGACTTCAACTGATCACGTTTGGTTTAGGATCTCACAGCCTTCTTTGTAGAATCTTCCCTTTATTCTTTCTGTAGTCATCTCGTATAATACATGTAAAACATGTTAATGATGTATAGCCATTAGCATGTTCTCGCTGAAGTACTCACTTAATAGCAGGCACTAAATGAAGACTGATGGCTACAGAAGCAAACCATCACTTCCATAGTTAGTGGATTTGCATTCCAACCCCCAGTTCACACCAATCCAAATAGTCATGGAAGACGGATGATACACCCAAGTGCACATGCCCAAACTACAAAGCTTCTAGAAGAAAATGTAGACAGACAGTTGTACTTAACTGCCTGTAAACCTTGGTTCCTTGAAGAAGATGTAAAAATGAGTGGCAATGGAGATAGTAGATTTGTTTTTGTATTTGTATGAAACCACTTTCTGTGTATTCTAGGTGTGAGGAGATTGGTAAATTATATATATATTGAGGACGGTGAGTCCAGGTACAGATTTGGAAAGTGGAAAAGTGGAGTGAACCCTGTGCTATTGGAATTGGTGGTGACAACGTAACTCAGAGTTTTCAAGATATAGATAAACAAATAGATAAACAGAGAAATAGTGTCGCACTCAGCCATAATGAACATCTCGGCAGATATGAGTGACAGGTAGAAGGCTGTGGTTGATGAATAGAAGAGACAGACGTGGAGACACCTACAGAGCTAGATGTAAATACCTAGATTGGATAGACACCTAGATGCATACTTAGATAAATACATACTAGTTATAGACGTAGGCACCTCTGTAATTCGTTTCCAACAGTAATGAGAATACCTGCTGCCCAGATGTTCACTTTAAGCCACCACATCTTTGGGTGGTTTGTCAAATAGCTGACTAATGCACGTGACAATTAACATCTAGCACCAGTGTTTTGGTTATTTTCTGGATTACATTCCAGTTTGAAAATAATTTGTAACAATCAACAGTTCATTTTAAAGAAGATGCCAAAAGACTCTTTGTACGAAGGAGGAAGAAATAGAATAAATTTGAAAACATAATAAACAACAGCTCACCTGTACAGCTCACTACAGGATCCCATCTTCCGTTTACACAGGTTGAATGCTTGCGTTCTGACTTTCCCCTACATGTGTAACTTATTCTCCTGTTATGCTCATAATCAACCTCATCTGATGGTAGGTTGGCCTCATGTGCACTTGTTTTTGAGAATTTGCACTTCCTAAGTTCATCTGTTTCTGTAAAATGAACATATTCCCTTGAAAACACTCACTCTAAGAGTCCAAGCAACTCATACAAGAAAATGAGGCACAGAATTTTGGTGTGCAAATTCCACCACCAGTTATTCCTGATCACGCTGCGTGAGCTGAGCTATCCTGTGGGTGTCCAGTCCTGACATTTCAGAGACCACATCCATCAGAAAGACACTCTGCACTTTGGGGACTAGGTGTTGGATGACCTACCTAGTGAAGAGTTACCACATGACTAAATTTAGTCCCATGTGAGACCTGTGCCAATGCCCACATTCATTTGTTCCTCTACGTTATTTATAACCCACAGTTGTAAAATGCTAAACATCAAAACAATTATCTGTGGAAACAAGATATATGAATTGCTAGTTTAATTACATTTCTTCAGCAAGTTAATGTAAGATAACGAGAAAGGTTGATCTAAGGCGTTATGTATGGAATGTGAATACTGAAGCAGATTTTGCATGATCACACACACACACAAAAAACAGAATAAGAAACTGGTACATGACCTATAGCAATAGTAGTACCATACTAATAAGTTTTCGCTGGCTGCCGTATGGGTTACATAGACTATGGACGTTTTTCATATAGCTACATACTTCAAAAATTCAGTGCAGATGGAAATCCTTTTTGAATTTGATAAAATATCAGTGTAGAATCTAGTGGACCATTTAATACTTTGTCAATGATTGAAGTTAAGTGAGCATCCTTAAAATAATTCAAGAAATTGGTCAAAGAAAAGTAATGATAATGCAATGCAACCTTTAAAAAATTAAAGTACAATAAAATAAAATAGAAGAATTCAAAACAGACCAGAGGCTTGGAAACTAGTCCTATTTTCAGAACTGGTTTAGAATGCGGAGGAAAACAAAACGAATATTCTTCTTCAAGGGACGGTTATGGAAGGACGACCTCTAGTCACAAGGGGAGGTACTGGGGTTGTCATTGTGTCCTGTGACTGATTTCTGAAAGTATTGCTTTGTTTGTCAAGAGAAAATAAACAACTTAAAATAAACATCTTCAGGAGAGTGAAGAGTTAGACAAGCGGAGGAGTTAAAAAATACTCATTGAGAGGCGCACATTTTGGTCATCTGTGTATCTGTGAGTTCCACTTAGCTTCACACGTATAAAGAAACAGTGTTAATATCAGGGGTGATTCATAAAATTCTATCGCTAGCTTCTATTTTTCCTCTGTAAACACATATTAAACAAACATTTGGATTCACTATAACTGATGACCTGACTGACATATTTCAAAACTATCTCTAAATTTCAATGAATGGTTGCAAATATCATTTTTACATGCCAACTATTAAATTTTATTGAATGTCAATTTGAAAAGCGTATTCTCAAAAATGCACTGAGAAGGCTGGGTCTACTTCCCCTTCATACAAGTAACTGATCTGTGTCCAATCACTGTAAATAGTTCTCTGCACCTGAACGCTACTGCATCTCCATGGTGATAGATAGGGTGGGGCAGGGAACACCACATAGCCACATAGCCTTGATCAAGTTCAGGTGCGTCTCCACCTGTCCTGTCCTCCTCTCTGAAAAGTTCACAAACACATGTTAACCTTCGAAATCTAATTGATGTGTTTGAATGACTATAAACAAACAGTGTTGACTCAAGTCCAAATATTAACATTTGTATACATTACCAACACACACGGGCAAGTCCGTCCATTCTCCATCAACACATTGAACTTTGGAAGGACCCTTCATCAGAAATCTGGGTTTGCAGACATACTCCACCACTTCCCCATGTTCATATTCTTCTTTAGGGATGTTTTTCGCCTCCCCATTGGGGAGCTGAGGATGTAGACCACACGACTTTACTTGCTCTACGGTAGAAATGCTATGTAATTAACGCTTAACTCGTGTACTTTACAAGTTAAAGTTCAGTAAAATGAAGAGATTTTTTTTAAGTTAATTTATTATTTATTATACAATATATGATAGCATTCTTAAGTAAGGAAAAAGAATGGTGTCTACCCCAGATTTGTCCTTCAGCTCTATTACTTATACCAAACGACCTTACTAGAAGTGTATGTAAGCTCAGAAAACATGTTCAATGTCCTAGATATTCTAAAAATATATGTAAAACACTTAATAAGGATGAGTGTGTCACTTAGAGTGGTATTCACATTTCATGGAAGCATTTCATCAGAACTTAAAAAAAATACCATCATTAGAGCCAAGCATTTGATGAACACATCTTAACTTTGATTAAGTCACTCATGTGGTTGAGCTGACTATAAATCCTTTGACTATTTCTTAGACACACTCAGTGAAACTTGAGGTGAGGCTTATGCTGATTAACATGTCCAATATTGAAGGTAGACGGGTACGGTAGGCAAAGAATGTATGACAAAAGCAGCTCATCCACTGTCAAGCACACTATGTATATTTATGGATACTTTCAATACGTATTTCAAAAACATACCTGAAGACTGAATTCTCAAATAATGAAATCAGAAGCTTTTCCTACTCAACCCTTGTTCTTTTCAGGTATGGGTCTGGCTTAATGCACTGGGTTAGATACACACTGGAAGCCAAGAGAAAACGAATAGGGAAAAACACTGTGATAACCGCAATCCTAATTGTCAGATAAATAGTCACCTTTACATGTTGGAGGACTAGGGGACCATCCAAAGTGGTAGCACTGGGCTGAATCTGCTCCCACAATCTTAAGTCTGTTTCTGCAGGAGAATTTCAACACGTCTCCAACTCTGTAGTTGTTTTCCGGGGGCTCAGCAATGACATTTCTTTCTATATCGGGAGCAGTGCATTCTCTCTCTGCAAAAAGGTCAAAGAATTCAATGAGAATATAGAACTCATTATTGCCAAAGTAAATGTATCTCTCACAGACAAACAAGTTGCTGTGTGTTGCATATACAGAGAAGCATCAGGTAAACCCTCTGCCTTGAAAAACATTACACACTCGGTTGTATCCATCCTTTAAATTCATATGGGACTCGCCGAACAGTGATATATATGTCCTGAAAATGTATTTGTAAAATCAACTTACTTATAGTGGATCTGATTTTATCCCGACATTTATACTATTTAGCGTAGCATCTTCTGTGTCATCAAAATCTAAAACAATCCTCTCACATTAAAAATCCATAATGCTAGTTTTTAAGTTGCACACAAATAGACATTGGTATTTCGTATAATTGGGGAACCAGAAAACACAAGAGAAATGTTTCTAATATATTTCAACTAGAGGAACATTAAGAGTTGCTTAATTAATATTTTATAAGTGAATAAATCAAACTGAAACATAATCAAACTAAAACAAAACAAGATGAAGAGACATGTTCAAAGTCACATAACTAGGCATATTTGAGGTGTCCTGAATATTTATATAATATACAATTATCTATTTGTATCATACTTAAAATTTATATTTGCGATGAATAAATTGTTGATTATTGTGATTCAAATTAGAAATGTGTGAAATTGTCCCTTAAATTTTTTAAAGTTGTAAAATTTATGACATTGCTAAATATTATCAAAAAGGGGCATTTTTCTTGTTTGCAATCCAATCCTTCTATCTTGGTAATTAATGTGTAAAATTAATACCTGGCATTTAAAAATTAAAATCATACCAAAAAATAAAATCCATACTATTAAAAGTCAAGTATTAACACATTGTCATAAAAGTAGACATACAGTAACTATTTTTTAAAGTAATGACAGACACAAACACAAAATCTTAGAAAATTTTGTTTCTTTCTTAATGTTGAGCTTTATAGCTTAGCTGAGAAGATCACACTCGAATTAGAAACACTTGGATTCCTCCCTAAAATTTTGTTCCAATATTCTACGAAGCAATTCTCTTATGTGTGTGTGTCATTATTTTTTTTATCAGTGCTCATTTGATATAAGTTCTTTATTAAATCATATCATGAAAAAAATTCTGCCTTAGCCAAAAATAAAACTACAAAGTTCTCGGCTATTTCAAGCTGTTATCTTTATTTAGAGAGAATGACTTGAAGAAGTTTTAAAGGGGACGCTGGGGTAGCTCAACAGGTTGAGCGCTTACCTGACAACCACATAATTCAAATTAGTTAAAAAAATAAAACATTTTAAATAAACTTTGTTAATTCTGGTAATCCTGAAAAAAAGAATACCTGAAACAGTACTCACCGCGACATGTGGGTGTGTCAGACCAGCCATTGGGACCACACTCTATGGTACCTGTGGTGTGGCCATTTCTGTTTTTATATCCTTCATGGCATTGATAGTCCAACCTGTCCTTGACCTTAAACCACGTGGCATCACCTGTGGCTCTGGCATTCTCAAACACTGGCACATCACAAGACTCTAGTACGTGACAGAATTGAGCAGTTCATTTCTAATATTATTTAAACGTACAACCGAACTGAGTAAGTAAGGAAAAATAGCTTTATCCACTAGTATATGCAAATGAGTTATATGATAAACCAGTCTTAAAATAGTGCCCTCAAATGAAAACATAGGATTCTAGAAAGCTGTTTTTCCATCACTTACTCTGGAAATCTGTTTTCAGAACACTTCTCTCAATTCAATTACATGGATGTATTCATGCCATGCCAGCCAATAAAAGAAGCCATTAGTGATGTGCTGCACGTTGTTTAGCAAAGCAGAATAGCATTTGTGAGTTTGATGCCAAGATTAGTAGTAGTTGTGTGACATGCATGCCAGGAAAAAAGTGGGTTAGTTGAACAAAAAGATTAAATTTCAACAATAGGAGAAAATGTTTACACATTCTATAAAATTCGACTTTAAAGCATCCCAATTTTTAAAGCTTACATGCTAACTTTGCTTTTCCAAATATTTTCTTAATGGCTGTGTATTTTTGATATGCATCAAGATTGATTTTAGAGATAGTTCTACATTTATAATTAGTATAAGAAAGCAAAATGCTAAAAATGGTCTCAAATTCACTGACACTCTACTAGAGTGACATCAATAAAGGTTTAAATAATTTTTATTGTGTTATGTAGCCAGCTAGCATAAAGCTTAAAAAAAATAAAGCAAAACAATACTAGTAAAAATAGTACTACTAATACAGACATTTTTCTCTTGCCTAATAAGAATTTGTAGTGGATAACTGATCACAATTTAATATAAAATAAGATTGATATGGGGACTATATTTATCTCCACCCCCACCCCACCCCCCTGTGGCTAATGCCATAGTAAGTATAGAAATTGAAGGAAAAAACTAAAACAATAGAGATTGATCATTTTAATATCCACTTTACTTAAAGTGCATCAAAAACCTCGCTGTGTGGCTCTGGGTGGGAATAAGACAACGTGAGCAAACTCTTAGAACGTCCATGAAGTGTAAGGCCATAGGACAGGGAGCTCACTCAGTACAGCGCAGTCTGGTCTACAGGGAAGCCCTTCTCTCCACTAACTGGACTTATTGGAGGTTTTCTACAGGAGATGAGTTTTCAGAAGTGGACCTCCCCTGCCGTATCATAGAACTTACACAGGTGAAATGATTCCAACATGATGCCCTGTGAACCCAGGCCTTCACTGAGAAAGAGACTGTATGTTTCCATGTGCAAGATGCCCCATGTATAAGACACCCCTACTCTCCTACCCTGACGTTAAGAAATCAATATATGGCTCACTCCTGAGCATAAGATGATGCCCAATTTTTGCTCTAACAATTTTAGACAAAAGTATTGTATTATACACGAAAAAATACAGTAACTTGTATGTCGTAAAAGCCTGATCTAAAAACAGGCACAGTGGGGCAAAGGTCTTGGCTAAAAACAAATGAGTCCACAAAAAGCCCCGCACACGTTTCTAAGTCACAGGATGCTGTCCAGTGGACAGAACTTGAACTGAAAGACAGACTGACATTCTATCCTCTAGCAGTTAATCTTAAAGACAAAGAATTATGTATAATTTCTCAAAATTATTCATCTTTTCAAATGGAACCACTTACCCACCCTCCACCAAAAGAATTCAGTGCAAGGAAGCTTCTGTACAGCAGTCCCCAGGACAGCGAGCTGACACCGGGAGTGACTTACTAATGCACGTGGGCTGAGTGGACCATCCACTTTGCTGACACGTAATCACCCCGGTGGTTTGACCATCTGTTGTGACATATCCTTGTCTGCACTTGTAGTGTGCGTGTGTGTGTAAGGCGTACGTAGACTCAGATTCGGAAATAAATCCATTGTCAATGTCAAGGTCCGATTTGGAACACGTTCCTAAAAGGACGAGAGCGTAAGAAAAAGGTAAGCGTGCGTTCAATTAACATTCTCATAACGACTCAAACCACACACAGTACAGAAAATAGGGAGTCGTTTGTAAGTAGAATCCTAGAAAACGTCCTCATCCAGGGGGTATTGTGTCAGAGGAAATACGCTGTGAGTTTCCAAAGACATGGCATGAAGATACTTTATACAACATTCTTTGGAACAAAGCAAGATATAAAATACTCAGAATCCCGTCTACGACATTAGTAGACTTCCACTTGTCTGATGGATCTGGGCTTAGAGCTTCCAGAGCCCTCCTAGACAAGGGTCCCTTCTTGCGACTGGTTCAAAATACGCTCCGAGGCTAGACCTTAACTGTTCTCACCACAAGCCCCCCAAATGTTAACTCTGTGAGGTGACGGATACAGTAATTAGCTCCATCACGTGGTCATTTCAGCACAGGCACATGCATCACAGTAACAAGCTGTACCCCTTAAATACGTGCAAGTCCTAGTTGTCAGTTATACCCCATGAAGGCTGGAAAACCAACAATTTTTAAAAAATAAAAATAGCAGAAATCAAATAGAAAGCAAACACTAGAGAAAGGGTCCACAGGGAAAAGGCCATTCATTGAAGAAATTTAATAAAATTGGTAAATGCCGCATAAGGACCATCTAGAGAGTTCCAGCCATAAACGGGGAGGAAGCGGAACTAAACATGTGAAACTAATCTCGCCAGGAACCAGGAACCAGTTCAGGCCTCACGAAACTGCCAGGGAGATCGACAGCGGCAAACGACATGGCTTTATTTTGGAGGGAATTTTCCAGACGACAGCACGGGCAGGGACAACGCAAGCAGAGAACGTCAACCGTACTGAACTGAAGAAACAAAAATCAGTGTTCTGATGAAAGGGAGTACTGTCCACTAGCAACCCCTAGACTCTTTGGCTGAACGTATATCACACTATAGCGCGGGGCACAACTCTGTGCGAAGACATGAAGTTAAAGGCCAGAGGCAGTGCCCGGGGACAATCTAAGATTTCCACACAACACACAACTCTGGAATACGCTCAAATTTGATCCGTCAGCGTGGAATGACCTCGTTAGACGCCAGTCACTTAGAAGAGAGACCAGAGGGCCAGATTCCGCCCAACCCGCCTTGGGGAAGTTTCAAAACAGGCCTTGCAGGGGTCAAGTTGACCCCTAACCACCTGAGCCTTCCAAAGCGAAATACACCACCAGCAATCCTCCAGGTCTCCAACCCCAAGCCCCCAAGACATGCTCTTCAGGGGACAGGTCACTCAGGGAGGTGGGACGGCCCCTCTCAGCCGCTTTGCTGCACCTGCTCCGGGACCCTGGTGCTGAGACCTTCCTGCTAGATTCCCCGGCTCCCCCCTGGGGGACTGTCACAGCCTGTTCTTTGTGGGGAAGATGCTAGAATGTGCTACCACGCCACCAGGCTGATATCGCTGTTATTACAGGTTTGCACTTTGTGACTCGAGCCGTGTTTCTGACTAAGGTGTATCAATAGGCTCCTTTATTATTTTTCAGGATACAGCTCAGGCACTCTGAGTATCCGCACCCACATGCTTGAAAGAATCAAGCAGGACGGGCCCTCTGGCGACAAGAGAAGCCGACACAGACATTCTGCCGCCGTTATTATAGGTGAGTCTTAGAAAACCACAGCCGAAATGGGGTCCAAGAGGGCGGCATGAGAGGAGCACGCTGATAACTGCCTGGGAAGGGCCTTGTGAACAGAGGGGAACCCACAGGGGAAACCCTGAGAAGCAACCTCAACTAAGAGAACCGCACAACACGGAACAACACACAAAGGTTAGAGAAAAAAGGGGAGAGCGGGAGAGGGAAAGGGAAGCAGCGGTTTGGGGACAGAGACTCAGAGCGTGGCCCGGGGCTGGCAAAAACAAAGGGGGGTTGGGGGGCGACGGTCACAGTGGAGCTGGATCGAGGGCGGGCTGGAAGCCGAGACCTGGGGAGCGTGGAATCCCCACAAGACTGTGGACAATTTAACATCTGAACTCAAGGGACAGCACGCGGTGCCCTCATCAGATCACAGAGCCTAAAGTGGCACAGGGACTGTGGAGCAGGGCGGCGGCACTTCCCGGCGGGCGGGGTGAGAGCAGGGCACCGCCCACAAGGGCTCAGCACCCCTGATTTACGGAGGAGACTGACTGTGAGGGGGCGCCTTCTGAGGACAGGGCTCTTGGGGTGAGGGCTGGGGCGGGAGTGGGCACAGCTGCACTGGACGTGCTCGGAGTGAATCCGGCGGGCTCAGCAGAGCCGGGAGCGTAGAGCGGCTGCCGCCCGAGCTGCGGCCTGTGCGCGCAGGGCTTTCGGCGCCCCGCCCACCGGGCCTCCGCGGCGCCGCTACCAGCGAGCAGCTGGGCTTTCGGCGCCCCGCCCACCGGGCCGCAGCGGCACCGCTGCCTGCTTGCCAGCGCGCAATTGGGCTTTTGGTCCCCGCTCACCAGGCCGTTGCGGCGGCTCTGCCTGCGCGGAAGTGCGCGGCTGGGCTTCCGGCGCCCCGCCCACTGGGCCACTGCGCATCGCTGCGTGCGCACACTGGGCTTTCGGTGCCCCGCCCACCGGGCCGCCCTGCACCACCGCTGCCTGCTCGCCGGTGCGCTACAGGGCTTTTGGCACCCTGCTCGCCAGGCCGCCGCAGCACCGCTGCCTGTGCGCGGGACCGGCTTTCGGCGCCCTGCCCACCGGGCCGCGGCAGCGCTGCTGCCTGCTCGTGAGCGCGCAGCTGGGCTTTTGGCGTCCTGCCCACGGGGCCTCTGGGGCGTGGCGGACCACGCGCGCAACTGGGCTGCCTGCCGGGTCTCCGCGGTGTCATTGCCTGTGCGCGGGACTGCGCGGCCGACCAGGGCCTCTGCCAAGCCCCAGCCCATCCAAGTGCTGCCCTGCGGGCGTGGCTTACAGATACAACTGAAGGAGGGGCAGCCAGGAGGAGGAAAGACCAGAGCTCCTGCGCCCCGCCCGCACTGAACCACCGGCCCCCCTGCTGAAAGAGGAATCTGCTATTGTGTCTCAGGCCCACCCTCGCTCCTACTCACATGCCCCCACCCCTAGCCACACCTTTACTACCCTGCTATCTCACAGCTAAGACAGCAACCTGAAGTGCCCCAGGACACAGAAGCTGTCTGCTTCCTTCTCCCACAACTGAGTCCAAAAGAAAAAATAAAGAGAAGCCCACCAGATCGGCAAACCCCCAGAGGGAAAAGAGACTCATGCCTAAAGCAAAAAGAACCACATCAAACACAATGCACACCTCAGAATCCAAAGCCCCTCCAGAAGATCAGGGGCAGTCTTTAGTAAAGGACCTTGCACACTTGGAATCAAATCTAAGTGAAACAGAATTCAGGGCTGCATTAATCAAGACACTCAGAGAGCTCACTCAATGCTGGCAAAGTACCCAGACAC
>PVKE010035582.1:0-16811 GCA_004027555.1 Craseonycteris thonglongyai
CAAACAGGAACATATGCATTAACTTTCACCAAACCATCACCACAGCCTTATGAATTTTTAACGTTATTTATTTTCTGAACAATAATTATGAAAACATGTTAGAAAATTTGGAAAGTGAAAAACAAATCTCACCACCAAATACTACCAATTTTAAAATTTAGCTAGATTTCTCCCTGCTCTGGTTTCTATTTTTTTTTATGAAATTAGTACCACATGCTATGTATAATTTTGTGTATTATATTATTTGCTTCTGCAAACAACTGTTTTTGCATGCATTTAAAATAGTCTTCAAAAGTGATTACAGGGCATTCCATAATAAATATATCTATTCAATTTTTTAAAGTTCTCTTTTAATTCTTCTAATAACCATTTTTACATGAAAAAGTTTGTCAATAATTTTATTTCTTTATGATGTGTGCCTAGAAGATGCATTACCTAGTCAGAGAGCATGAAATCTGTAAGCTCACGATCCATGTTATAAATTACTTTCCAGCGAAGATGAACCAATTTACTCCATGAAAAGCAGAAGAGCACTCATTTGCCAACTGCAGAATTTTTATAAGTGCTCAGGCTGCCATTACCAATCTCTAATTTCGCTGTACTTCACAGGCAACTTCCTAAAACACAGATTGTAGGCACTCAAAGAATTCCCAGTGATCCCCTGGTACCCAAAGACTAAAATTCAAACCTCTGAGCATGGTGTTGGCGTCTTCCACACACTGGCTGCAACTTCCTCTCTTCTTTTTTACTCATCCCTCTGCTCATCCACTAGCCTCGACCAACAGTTCTACTCCAAGCTACACTTAGAATCACCTTCAGAGGCTTTCACAGATGTATATTAGGATTCCATTACACACTAATTAAATAAGAACCAGGAGCTGGCATTTTCTAAATTCCCCTCCAGATGATTTCAAAAGACAGCCAGGGTATAAGTCACCACAACCTAGCCCATTCTTCTTAAAAGCAAAACAGGTAGAGACAGTGGGAGAACGCTTGTCAAAAATGCAAATTCATGACCTCGCTTTAAGAATTCTAACTCAGACTCTTGAGGCCCTAGGGCCAGAGACCAGGAATCTGCAATTTAACAAACCTGCAGATTCTGGTTTGACAACTACACTCTAGGGAAACCAGACTGTCCCCATTTTCTTAATGAAGTGCCATATTTCCAACTCTGTTAACACATGCCTGCTGCCTTTCATGATTCAACCTTACAGAGTCTATTTCATACCTTCCCTGATCCCCATCTTTGCTCCACCCTCCCTCCCCTGCCCTCACCTGCACACACAAATCACATATTTTTTTATGCTCAGCTTAAATGCCCGTTCTTCCAGCCAGGTTTAATTGTTTCAGCATGTTGTGTGTTCACTGTTTACGTCTTCAGTATAGTATTCCTTCTCTCCAGCCCTGTACAGAGCATATTTGTGGAAACTTTAAGCGACACTAACAGAAATGATTTTTTCATGTGCCAATAAAATATATGATTCACAAGAATACCTCCACAGTATGTGACATTTTTTTTTATATAAATACTGGATGTACGTCAAATATTTGAATCAAATAATAAAGTATTCCTAGGCTGTACTCTTCCTGATAAATAATTACCAAACACTACTCTGTGATGTTTTTCCCAAAGGAGCATTGCTGGAGACAGTAATCTAGTTTCCTTTTTTATAAATCTACAAATATCAAGTGATTTGGTAACTAAGGTCACTCTGTTTTGCTCTGCTAAATCAAGTATATATATTGTCTACTTAATAGTTTATACAGGTGCTCTTAGTGAAAGGATCTATCCACATTGTTAGCCATTTACTTAGACCAAGGATTCTCTTACACTGATTATTTAGTCATGTGAAAACACAGAACAAACTGGGAGAAGTGAACTATAGCTTAGGGTTCTCTAGTACATGAGCAGAAGTGAAAAGTCAAAGTGGGGTCTGATGTTCCAGGTACCAGAATCAAGTTTTGTTAATGCACAGCCTCACACAATCCAAAGGAATGAATCCAAGAAGTATTCACAAAGCCACTATCCAGATCTGTTTCCAGAACACCATGCCCAAACACAAATTCTTCCATTAAGCTTTCCAAGAAACCCCAGCCACCCTTTCCCTATACCTCAGTGTTTTCACAGCACAGAACATCCTTCACGTGGTATTTATTTTATTTTTCCCTGCACTACAGTGATTCATGGACATCTCTACCCTTACTGGACTCTAAACTCCTAGAATTAAAAACCAGGTGTTTTCTATGTTTGTATTTCTTACGGTGTCTCTGATATTATCTGGCACACCAAAGATATAGATGAATAGGAGATCAAGGAACAGATAAAGATAGTACATAAATTTTGTTAAATGGCAGGTATGATGTATGGGTTTTCCTTTCAATTTACTTTATCCAAACCATAAGCTAGCCTCTATTTCCAGAGGAACTGTTATGTCAAGAGGAGCAAAGAATGACCCTGTGACCATGGATAGAGAGAGAAAATAATTTCTCTTCTCCTTACTCTGGATGGAGAGTAGAGAGGTTATCGAAAGGATGTTTTAATGTGTAAAAGGTACTTAAAAACCCTACGCTTTACTTTCCTCTTCTGTTAATATAAATTGTAAGCCAAATTTCTATCTACCTTATAGGATTATTGTGAAGATTAAATGAATACAAATCAAAGCATGTGGTACATGATACATGGTAAATACTACATTAACAGCATTTAATTATCTTAATCCTTTTTATCTCTCTTACAGAAAGAAAATGACACTGATTGTTTTTATAGAAACACTTGGTTCCAGAGAATAATAACAGAGCATAAAGTATAAGAGCTGTGTGGAAAGTAACTAATCATGTAATATGAAAAATAGAGGCATTTATGGCTGGATTTCTTCTGGAAACCACCTTATATAAGAAGGGTGGTTAGGTAGAATAATTAAAAGAGAATTTTTCAATATAATAAATTTCAATTCAAGTTCTGCCACTTGTCAGTTGTTTGAACATGGATAGGATATCTACTCCAAACAGATTACTCGGAGGGGACAAACAGTAATAGCTCTTTATTACATTGACGAGATAGAAGAGTTCTGCTTCAATCACCACCTCAGGGTAAATAACTAGCCCTTAATAAATAGACAGGAAGACATCTGGGAACTCAAATGTTGAATATCCATTGAAAAGAGAGTATACATTTATAATTACATAGACCAGTCGGTCAAACTGTGTGTTCAATCTATTCTTAACTGCTCAAAACTTTACTCTTAACATTTAAAAGTATGGTTGATAAAAGTCCTGGAATAGAGGTAAGCTTTCCTTAAATTTCAGATAGCCATGTGACCATAAAACTAAAAATATTAGAAAAAGCAACTCAACACCTAACAACAATGCATCACTAAATAAAAGAATACATAGGAAAAATATAGGTTAAATTTTTATCTATGGTAGTAAAACTATTGTTTCTAAATGTATTAAGCTGAACCACACAAGACTGTCACTATCAGTTTTTAACTTATAGAAATGACAATTTCATATGTTTACATAGATTAAAATTGAATTACTATATTAATTATATTTTAAATAATTTACATGGAAAAAATGATTGCAATAAACATTTGTTTAATCATTGCCCTCATCTCCAGAAGAACCAGAGCTATGCATAAAGTTAATTGTAGAATATTTATGAGCTCTGATGTTACAGCTCAAAATTTCGATTATTCCATTGGTGTTTTCATGGTCAAACCTTTATAATTGATTGCAGATTATGCCATGTGCTTTATCTACTTTATGGAACAACAAAATTGCATTTGTAAATTTTACCCTAAAATCTAGCCCTTATCCACATTGCTTTTTTCTTTGCCCAGTCAGTGCATGCTAGAAAATTGCAAATTACAATCAAATCTCAATTTTCCAAACTAATCATTTAAAGAGCAGTAATGTTCTTATATCAAGGAAACAAGATACATACAAGAGAAACAAAAAACACATTTGAGGAGAAAAATCACAATTGAGCTCCTTTTTACAGGAATAAAAAAAAGTAAAGTAAAAAAAAATAGTACTGTAGGTAAGAACATTGTCATGAAAAGGAATGTAGTAGGTTAAGTTCATGCACTCAAAGGGATTTCTAGATAGTAATCCCTATAAATTCTGCCACCATCCTTGATCAAAGTCAGTGTGAGATAACAAGCCTGGTAGTTGCATATCCTCATTTTCTCTTTGATAGAATGCATCATTGGGAATTGGAAATAAAATAAAACCACTATGGACATGACCAAGGTAAGCTCTCCCTCTCCTAGCATTCTATCGAGAAGAAATAAACAGAAACCTTTATACAATTAGAATCTTAAGGTCTCAAAGTTTTATGTTCTTAGCTCAATAGGTAAGGGGGAAATTTCTAGAAAAATACCGAGCATAGAAGGCTCTTATTATAATCCAAATAAAGAACTAGAATTATGAAGGGGCAGTAAAAATCAAGAACCCATGATACATTTTAAAACGAGTAAGAAGACTTAGTAACAAAATAGAGGTGGGGAATAACTTTTAGAAAACATGGAAACATAAGACCAAGGATATTGACCTAAGAGATGAGAGAGACATAAATGGGATATTTTAAAAGGGAAATATAAGAAAAATAATTTATATTCCACCTGTAAACTGAAAGGAACAAAGAAACAACGACTCATGGACACAGTCAATAGTTCAGTGGGTACCTGAGGGTAAAGGGGGATGGAGGAAGGGGAGTAGGGGAGGTGGGGAGTAGGGAGGGGGCATCAAACATATGGTGATAAAATGAGAACTGACTCTGGATGGTGAGCACATAGTGTAATACATAGACATTGTAATGTAGAATTGTACACCTGGCCCCTACGTAATTTTTACCAACAAATGTCATCCCAATAAATTTAACAATTAAAATGCTGGCATTTAAAATTTGGAAGTGTAGAAGTGCAGCTAAGAAGAAGAACTTTAAATAAGATTGCAATTTGGGAATCTTCTGCACAGAGAAAATACTGGAATGGGAACTCGGTTTTTTCTTCTTTGTATACTCCAACAAACTAGTTGTATCTGCTTTGAGCCTGAGATTGAGAAAGAGTCAGAGTCTACAGTTGGACTTAGCAGGAAAGTTTACATGGCCAATCAGCAATGTCAATCATCCAGTTTGAAGACAGGAGTAACATCAAGAACTACCCACCAGCCCTTACAAAAGAGTCCACACAGATGTTGCTAAGCTAATCAGACAAGAGTGAGAAAAGATCTGCATGATGCTCACGGAGCCTCAGTGTTGCCCAGAGTTGAGCATGAGAAAAAATTAGGCTGCACCATAAGAAGAGATTTGCGGAGCAACTCAGGAAACTGCAGTCATAGAAACCAAGAGAGGAAAGAAGGCCATAAAAGAGGTCGGGGTCAACATAATTATATTCTGCAAAGCAGCAAGATGAATGAGAGTAAGAACAGTCCCTAAACTGCGCAATTACAAGTATCTGTGCACCTTGGAAAAGACCGTGTTGTTTCAGGGAGTGATGAAGTGAATGACAGTGAAAAATTACAGTCAATTTTGTGTACCACACAATTAAAAAATTATTAAGTCACCTCTCAGCCTCTATTTTCTGGTGTAATTTATCACTATCTATTATTAAAACCAGATAATTAGTTTGTATAACACAAACCTTATGGGGGGAAAGTACTCTAAGGTTTACTTTTTAAAAATTGAATACGAGTATTTTCTTACTTTGTTTTAGAATTATGGTTTAGATCAGGAGAGTTCAATCTTTTGGCTTCCCTGGGCCACAATGGAAGAAGAATTATTGTCTTGGGCCACATATAAAATACACTAACACTAATGATAGCTGATGAGCTAGAAAAAAAAAAAAAGAGGTTGCAGAAAAATCTCATAATGTCTTAACAAAGTTTACAAATTTGTGTTGGGCCACATTCAAAGCTGTCCTGGGCAGCATAAAATTTTTTTGGAACAAGAAAGCCTGAATGACAACACATCCATTTACAACATGGTGTACTGAATACTTTAACTCCACTGTTGAGACCTAGTGCTCAGAAAAAAAAAAAGGTTCCTTTCAAAATATTACTGCTGCTCATTGACAATGCACCTGGTCATCCAAGAGCTCTGATGAAGATGTACAGTGAGATTAATGGCTGCTAACATTATCTTCTGCAGCCATGGTGCAAGGGGTAATTCTGACTTTCATGTCTTATTATTTAAGAAATGCATTCTGTAAGGCTATAACTGCCATAGACAGTGTTTCCTCTGACGGATCTGGACAAAGTCAATTGAAAACCTTCTAAGAAAAAAATCATCATTCTAAATGTCATTAAGAATACTTGTGATTCATGGGAAGAGGTCAAGATACCAACATTAACAGGAGCTTGGAAGAAGTTGATTCCAACTTTATGAATAACACAGAGGTATAAGGCTTTGGAGGAAGCAGTAACTGCAGATCTAGTAGAAATAGAGAACTAGAATTAGAAGTGGCGCTTGATGATGTGACTGGATTGCTGCTGCAATCTCATGATAAACCTTGAACAAATACCAGTAAGTTGCTATGTATGGATGAGCAAAGAAAATGGTTTCTTGAGATAAAATCTACTCCTATTGAAGATGCTGTGAATATTGTTGAAATGACAACAAAAGATTTAGAATATTAACATAAACTTAGTTAATAAAACAGCAGCAGGATTTGGAAGGCTTGATTCCAATACTTAAATAAGTTCTACTGTGGGTAAAATGCTGCCAAACACTATTGCATGCCACAGAGAAATCATTCATGAAAGGAAGAGCCAATCAGTGGGTCAAATCATTGTTGTCTTACTTTAAGAAATTGTGACAGCCACCCAGCCTTCAGCAACCACCAGTCTGATTATTTAGCTGCCATCAAAATCAAAGCAGGACCCTCTACCAGCAGAAAGAGTATGACGGAAGGCTCAGATGATGATTAGCAATTTTTAGCAACTAAGTATTTTTAAACTGAGGTATGTACACTTTTAGATATATTCTATTGCACATTTAATAGACTATAGTATAGTGTAAGCATAACTTATTTATATACCAGAAAACCAAAAAAATTTTGACTCATTTTTATGTGATACTCACTTTGTTGTGGTGGTTTGGAACCAAACTTGCAATATCTCTGAATTATGATTATAACAGAATCACCATTACACGGAATGTGATATGTGTTCTTATAGCCTATAATTAGTCCATAAATATCTCTTAACCCTAGGTAGACAGAGTAGGGAGGCTATTGAGATCATGTTTGAATTGTGTGCAAGGTACATAACTACTCCCTGCTTTAGCTTTCTCTTCTCTAAATTGTGGACAAAAGGAAAATAAAATGTCTAGGAAGATGTCCAAGTTCCCCATCTGTCTGATTTAGAAAGACACCTGGCTAAAAATAAGCCATTTCAGAAAAATAAGCCTCAGTTGAGATACCTGAAATGTATGTTGCCAGTGAGTGCTGACCCTTTAACATTACTGACATTCTGATTCTTTCGGGTACTCTGGGAATCAGAATAGAACACAGGACAGTTGAGAGTACCCAAGACACACTGGCAGTTGGAAGAGTGATGGAGGACAAGTGAGACCTCATGGACAGGTAAAATAAAGAAGCACTTAAAGAAAGAAAAGTTAAGTTGACCTGAAGGGAAGACAATAGTTGTATAAAGGGTAAGTTAAAAGTAAATGTAGATTTTAGTTCACAACAGGAAGAACAAAACAGAGAGGCAGACAGAGAGAAGAAAGAAGGAAAGGAGGAAGGAAAAAGGGAAGGAGAGAGGAAGGAGAAGGAAGAATAAGAAAGAGGAGAAGAAAGAGAAGAAACAGAGAGAGAGAGAATAGAAAAGAAAAGGAGCCATTTCTTAGATTTGTTGACAAGGAGAAAAACAAAAAATAAAAATGAGTTACTTCCAAAGTTTACTGTTATTATCCAATCAACACTACTAAACATTCAGTGTACTGAATAAAGGGTAAAAAAGCCAATCAGACCTAAGTGATCCCCAAACTTAGAAGAAATATTATTGATCTATTAAATTTATAACAGAAATTGGAAAATTATGGTAAAATACTATTTAAATGTTTTGACATATCAAGGACAATCTGTAATCATAGTAACATTAATGAAAAGACATTTTACTATGATGCCAACACTATTGTCAGTGACTATCAGAAGATATAGTCCTCTGTCTCTCAATACGTGTTTGTGTGATTCAAGAATGAAGGCTAAGGGATGCTGGGATAGCTTAGCAGTTGAACACTTGCCCCACAATCACGAGGTCCAGAGTTCGATTCCCGGGTCACACAAACCCATATGCTGAACTGCAGTGCAACTGATAACCACCTGGATGGTTCCGCAGTGAAAGTTCTTTCTTCTTATGCTGGAGGCCCCCAGTTCAGTCCCTGCCCTTTGAGGCCCCACATCCACTTGTGTGGAATGAAAGCATGTCAGAACTAATGATGTACAACTATGGAGACCACTCTGGGCCCTCCCCCACCCCCACCCCCCTCTCTCTCTCATGCACACACAGCTTCTCTAAACAATAAAATCTTAAAACAAACAAACAAACAAAAAAAACAAAAAAAAACACCAGAATAAGGGCTGAAAAAATAGACTATAAATTGAAGAGAATAAACAAAAACAGAGTAAACTTCTCTAGATTATTCTCTCTTCTCTCCATTCCAGAATTCATTGGAGAGGTTTATTCCCCAAGCATATGTATTAGTTATTTCACTGTAAACTTCAAAAAAATAAAATCTCCATAATTTGAGTTTTGTTTTAACATTTTCTTTCATTTCAAAGACATTGTTTACTGATACTCTGGGAGGGAATTTGCTCTTTAACAGCATTTGACAAACTGAGTAAACTCTTTTTTCTTTTTGTCAGAAAAAGTAAAAACAACAGTTCATCGCTGAAGAGTTATCGTGATAATATATATATTGTGATAAGCTAAAAATTGGATTTATCTAGAAGAATAATTAGGACTCATCATGGCGTTCTCAGGCCATACCCAGAAGGTGAGCAAAAGAACTTTTCCATTGGAATCTCAAGTTCCACGTAGCAATTACTTGCATTTTCAGGAAGAAAAGCAAAGACTACAGCTAAAGAAATTCCTTCTTCACAGGATGTTTCTAGTGGCAAAGACAACAGCCAACATAGAAAAGAAAGATATTGCTGAGTACTATGAACAAGTGTTTCAGTCCATTTCAAAGCATCACCTAGGCGACACAGTGACAGGGTTATTGCTCATCTATCCGACATACATTCTGCATGTCCTTGAGTCCTCCAGTAGTACTCTTTACCAAATTCTTTCAGATTATCTTAACTATAAAAAGAATGAAAGAGAATTTTTTATTCAAGGAATGAAAATTATAGTCATGTCCCATAATATCCCAACACGGGTCTTCATGCAATGGCATGTTTCATTAATAAAAGTGCCTGTTATGTACCTTGATGATGTGACACAATCACAGTCCCTAAAAGAGGTCATCACAGAGTTTCTCACCCAAACTCATAAGCTGGCACTCTACTTTTTTAAGACTGTTAAAGTGGGCACTAAAGGACCAGGCGACAACTTGCACCAAGTTGCACCTGAATTACTTCTCCCAGAACAAATAATAAAGTACTTGTGCAAATCTGAAGAATTCATGGACCCAGAAACTTTCCTAAACATGTATAATAAACCCATACATATCACTTTTGATTCTGAGGTGGTATGGCCTGCTCCTTCCCTTTTCTAGGATTGAGAGAGCTGTGGTGGTGGATGTGGTCAAATCTCTGACAGCATATATGCTACTTAAATAAATGAAAAATCTTTCTAAAGTTACTCTTCTCCTTAAAGATGAAACAGAACACCACCAATAAACACAAAGGCAATACACTTCTCTATTTGTGTCTGTGTGTGATTTATTTTATTTGTTTTTTTTTAATTATTAATTTATTGGGGTGACATTGGTTGGTATAATTTCCACAGGTTTCAGGAGTACAATTCTACATTACATCATCCACATATTGCAACATATGCTCAGCACACAGAGTCAGTAAAGGAGCAAAAAATATACAATGGAGAAAAGAAAGCTTGTTCTGTAAATAGTAGTTGAAGAATTGGAAAATCACATGCAAAAGAATGAATCTGGATGGTAAACTGTCACCATATAACAAAATTAACTCAAAGTTGATTATATAAATCCACATAAGACAGGAAAAAATAAACTGCATAGAAGAAAAAACATCAGTACTAAACTTAGAGACCTTGGGTTCAGGGAGGAACCCGACCTCAAAGGCAAGGGAAGTGAAAGCAAAAATAAATGGATGGAACTGTATCAAAATACACTAATCTTTCCAGAGTATAATTGCCTAAACTTGAAAATTTATCTGTCTGTCCTGATATTAAGTTTAACACACTATTTTAATAGGTGGAGTAGTTTGATATGTTCTCAGATGTTAACATTATTTTGATGAAATTAATTAGTTAAAAAAGTATAAATGAAAAAGGACACTTCATTCGGATTCTTATTCATTCTCTGAATACTCAATGAGCAGGTTCCATCACACAGAATCAAATTTTAGGAAATAATATTTTCCTGGGAATAGAAAATTTAGGTGGAAAATAGCAATCTATTTATTTGTAATCTAAGTTTGCTTGCAATCTAAGGTTTGAGGCAAGTATGTGAAAAAGTAATTATATATGATATGGTATATGATCATTATTTTAGAATCTGTAGGAAAGACTTTAAGAGCACAAATGAAAGAATAATCTGTATGATTCTTGAAGACCAAAAACAAATCTTAAACATTTTTCAGTCACTTCCTATAAAGCAATTAATTATATGCAATTTCTATATGACCTATTTCAAATCAGTCTGTCCCTTCCTTCACTCAGGATTACTGCTTGTTTTGTATTATTTAAAATTTTAAAGTTTGTTTTAAAAGTTAAAGGACAATATTTTCACCACTTTAATAATATTTACGCAAAATTACTTCAATACCTTATGACAGCTCGATTTAATAGAGAAAATACTGTTATTTTAGTTCCATTTTTTATGTATTTAATTTTCATTCTCTGTGGAAACAAAAGCAATCTTAGTGTGTGCCACAAATTTGCTGTATACAAATCATTTGTCATCATTTGTTCTCAATAAAAATCAAATTTAAGAAAACCATTGCTATATTTAAATTTTGTAATATAGATTTAGTTACAGAATGACATTTTTCACTGATAGTTGAAATTGAAGTTCTGTTCATTTAAATTTAGTGACAAAAGAGTATATTTTAAATAAAATGAGAAATTCTTCTGGTTAACAAGGATATATAATGTACAACATTTTTCAACTTAGTTCAAATTAAACATCTAATATTAATCAACAATGTGTTATTTACTCTTTGAACTGTGAAAAAAGAAAAAACATAGATCCATTGATAGTAAATGTTCAGTAAAAAATTAGTGGGAATAATTGTAAATGCTCTCCAGCCCAAATAAACAGTAATAATCGTGAAGAAGTAAACCATGGTTTAGGCTTTGAATGGATGTGAGGAAAAGTTGGGGAAGGCAGATGAGCATATTTAAAAGAAAAGAGAATGAGAAGAAACAGGAAGAAAAAAAATGAACAATACATGCTCATTGGATTAGACAGAATCCCTTTATTGGTGTAAATTTTGTTTGGGAACAGTATTTTCTAAAATTAGTTAGTGAAAATTATCAAAGACCTAGAATAGCCATAGCAACCCCGAGGAAGAAGAACAAAGTTGGAAGAATCACACTACCAGATACCAAATTATATCACAAGGCTACAGTTATCAAAACAACATGGTATTAGTGTAAAAACAGACACATAGCTCAATGGAACAGAATAGAAAACCCAGAAATAAACTTAAACATATATGGCCAATTAATCTATGACAAAGAAGCAAGAATTTACATTGGAGTAAAGAAAGTCTATTCAACAAATGGTGCTGGAAAAATTGGATAGATACATGTCAAAAAAATAAGAAATTAGACCACCTTCCTTCACCATTAATAAAAATAAACTCAAAATGGATTAAAGACTTAAATTTGAGAATTGAAACCAAAACATTTCTAGAAAGAAACATAGGAGGTAACTTCTCAGACATTACCCTTGGAAACGCCTTCAGTGATATATCTCCTCAGGCAAGGAAAGCAAAACTAAAAATAAATAAATAGGACTATATCAGACTAAAAAGATTTGTTTGTTTGTTTTGTTTTGTTTACAGCAAAAGAAACCATCAATGAAACAAAGAGATATCCCACAGAATGGCAGAAAATATATGCCAATGAGGCATCTGACAAAGGGTTAATAACCAAAATTTATAAGACACTAATAAAACTCAACATCAATAAATAAATAAATACATAAAAAACAATCCAATTTAAAAAATGGGCAGAAGAACTGAACAGACGTTTCTCCAAAGAGGCCATACAGATGGCCAACAGACACATGAAAAGATGCTCAACATCAGTAATCACCAGAGAACTGTAAATCAAAATGACGATCAGATACCACCTCACTCTATTAGGATGACTATCATCAATAAATTGACCAACACCAAATATTGGCTAAAATGTTTGTCGAGGGAGGAACACAGCAGTTCAGCTGGCACGCAAGTTTATTAAAGAGACCTGCCAGGCTGACTTTGAAAGTGGTGTGAGCAACCTCTGGGGCACTGAGAGCGCTTTTATGGGTAAGAGGGAGTGTTAGTTTCCATATCTGGGTTATAGTTACCTTGGTTACCAGTATCACAAGGTCAGGGCTTTTGGAGAACAATTTTTCATGAATCATGGGTGTCATAATCCCCACCCAAGGACCGTTTGTTCCTGGTCATGGGCAATCGGCCCTCACATTGGCAAGGATGTGGTGAAAAGGGAATCCTGCGACACTGTGGTGGGATTGCAAATTGGTCTAACCACTATAGGAAACAGTATGGAGGTCCTCAAAAAATACAAAATGGAACAACCTTATGACCCAGCAATTCCACTCCAAGGTATTTATCCAAAGAATTCCAAAACACTAATTCAAAAAAAATTATGCACCTCTATGTTAATTGCAGCATTATTCACAATAGTCAAGATATGGAAACAACCTAAATGCCCAGTGGTAAGTAATTGGATAAAGAATCTGTAGGAGATGCCAGGATGGCTCAGTGGGTTGAGCACTATCCTTGCATCCTCAGGATCCGAGGATCAAATCCCAGCCCAGCCTGTGTGGACCCATACACTGAACTGGGGTGTGTTTCCCATGTGGAGTCCCCCAGTTTGGTTCTTACCAGGATGAGCTTCCCATGTGGGAGACCCCCGGTTTAGCTTCCAGCACAAGGGTGTGTGCCTCCCACATGGGAGGCCACCTGCCTGATTTCTGCCCTGTGCGGCCCCCCACCCACCTGTGTGCAATGACACTATGCCGAGAACTGAAGACATAGAAATATGGAGACTGCGCTGGGCCCTCCCCTTTCTCTCTCTGTCTCTCGCTCTCTCTCTCTCTCTGTCTCTTTCCCTCTCTCTTTCTCTCTCTTGTTTCTGTCTCTGTCAAAACAATAAAATAAATCTTAAAAAAAAGAAGAATCTGTGGTCCATTTACACAATGGAGTACTATGGGGCCATAAAGAAGAATAAACTCCTACATTTTGCAAAAACATAGATGGAACTTGAAGATATTATGCTAAGCCAAATAAATCAGACTGAGAAAGACAAATGCCATATGATCTTATTTACATGTGGAATCTAAAGAACAGAATAAATGAACAATCAAAACAAAATAAAAGCTCATTGACACTGACAATAGTTTAGTGGCTGCCAGAGGGGCAGGCAGAAAGGGTGTGGGGGAGGGGGGAGGGATCTAAGTATGTGGTGATGGAAAAAATAAAACTAAAAAACCTGATTCTGGGTGGGTGAGCTCATGATGCAACATAAAGATGATGTATTATAGAATTATACACCTGGAATCTATGTAACTTTGCTGACCAATGTCATCCCAATAAATGTAATAATAATAATAATAAATAAAATTAGCTAGTGAATAGAAGTGTAGTTTACAAATGAAATCATGTATTTATTTATTTATTTATATAAAACAATGGCATGTTATATTTTCCAAAACTGGTCACTGCATTATATCCCATCCCACATGTTCTTCTTCCAATGTGACCTTAACATTCCTCAAATCACATGGTGGCTTCTACATCCCTTCCCTGGAAACCAGTCTGACCTTTGTGACTGCCTCAACCAACAGAGTATAACAGAAGCAATCCCCCATGACCTCCAAGGCTAGATCATAACAATGACACGCACTTTGCCTTGATCACTTGAAAGCTAGCCCTTGGAACTTAACAATATGCTATTAGCAATCCAAGCAGTTTTCCAGTTGGTATCCCCAGCTGAGATCTCAGCCAACAGCCACGTGAATGAGTGAATCTTCAGGTGATGTCAGATTCCAGCCTCCCAGTAAACCTGGATTTCAAGTCAGACCAGCTGATATCGTGTAAAATTAAGCAGAGTGGAGATGAGCTATTCCTACTGAGTCTTGTACAAACTGCAGATTTGTAAACAACATTAATGACTAGTGTTGATTTAAGTCACTAATTTTTGGGTGGATGATTATCAGTAGTCTATAACAATGATATACAGGCAATAGGAATAATATTATATGAGGGCTGTCTGGGAAAAAATTGAGGCATAGATGCCTCTATTTTTCATATTACATGGCGGGATACTTTTCAGACAGCCTTAATATATCATATCACACACACATACATACACACATATATGTGTTTTATATATAATAGTTAAGTATGTAATGTCATCATTCATTCATTCACTTACCTATGTAAATAATATTTACTAAATGTTTACTAATAAATATTTACTAGAGGGCCAAACACCGGGCTAATCACTGAGTATATAAGCAACAGTTAAGCTTTGTATCCACCTCACTGCCTAGCATATATCTCGTATTGCTCTATATCAGGGGTTCCCAACCTTTTTATACCCTAGGGCACATTCTAAAATATCGGTAGGGCGGCGGGCACCAGCTATTTCTAAGGATATTTATTATTGAACAAGAATAAAAAATAATAAACAAAAATAATTTTAAAGTAATAAATTTATTGTACAAATTATATACACACAAAGAAACATATATACAAAACGTAATACAAAGTAAATAAAAAACACACGTATAATAAAATCATTTAAAAAAACATAAAAGAAAACATAAAAAAAACCAATCTGTCAGTGTGATCTTTGGCATTGCGTTTCATTGGCCAGTGCCTCATAATTAGGAGAATATGATGACAACCCTGTTAGCAAACAATTATTAAGATGCTCATCGGTAAGTCGAGATCTATATCGTGATTTTATTAAATTCATGTTTGAAAACAAAGATTCGCATAAATACGATGACCCAAAAAACAATTTGATTTTATATGCCACTTTTTTTAAAAATGGGAACCTTTCTTTCTCGACTATGTCCCATAAGTCCTCTGATATTAAGGATTTTAGCAAAATTTCGTTTTTAAGGTTCAAAATTTCTCACTCTAGTTCTTCTGCTTTCCCCTGAACAAGGTCTGCAATACATGCGGCTAGTTCTATTACATTTATTTGGCAAGTAAAAGGATTGATACAGAAGGAGACAATTGGCTCGATATTTGTAAACTGCAGAAATCTCTCTTCAAACTGTTTTTGAAGCACTTACAGGGTCTCAATAAATAATGACAGGTTTAGTTCATTGTTACCTAGCATTTTCCTCATATATGGGAAGTGCATGAGAGACTTGATATGCAGATGTAATATCAACAAAGTCAATTTCGCTTTCAATGCATTTACAGAGCTTATCATTTCAGCTATATTTTTGTCTTTTCCCTGCAACTCCAAATTGAAAGAATCTAATTTTTCCATGGTGTCAGCAAGAAAACCCAAATCCACCAGCCAGCAAGAGTCTGTTAGTTCATCATAATTTTCATTTTTATCAAGTATAAATGTTTTTATTTCTTCAATTAAGTTCACAAATCTTGTAAGAACCTTTACTGAGCCAATGTACTTCAGTATGCAGGATGAGATCCTGTTCTTTATCTTCAGTATCTTCTAACAGGGCCTTGAAAAGTCGGTGTTGCAATGGAGCTGCTCGAATAGAGTTGATTATCTTTGTGACTATTTTCATAACATGTTCAAAGGGCAGTATTTTACAACACAAAGCTTCCTGATAGATAATACAATGGTAGGACATAAAGTTTGAAAATGATTCATCTTTCCTGCAAAGGGCAATAAATCCTTTGTTTTGACCAACCATTGCTGGTGCCCCATTGGTAGTTATCACAGACAACTTATGCAAAGGCATGTTTATTGACCTGGCGTATGTTCTGAAAGTTTTAGAAATATCCTCACCTCTCATCTGTCCTTTCATTGGTAATATTTGCAACAGCTCCTCTTTTATTGTGAAGTTACTAAATACCATTCTCACCATAACTGCCAACTGTGCGGTGTCTGATATATCTGTTGACTCATCAAATTGCAGAGAGAAGCAGTCACATATTTCCAAGTCAGTCTTTAACTGAGTTTGAAAGTCTTTTGAAATTGCGTGTATTCTTCTTGTGACTGTGTTATTTGACAACTGTAGGTTTTGTATCGCCAACATAATCTCACGCTTGTTAGAATATTCCTCAAACAAACAATCGGCAGCAGTCAGAAATGCTTCTTTGAACAATTCACCATCCTGGAAAGGTTTTTTCTTCTTTGCGAGCATGTGAGAAATTTTGAAAGAAGCAATGGTTGCCTTTTTAGATTTTTCCACATGTCTAGTGAAAACAGTCTGTTGAGTA
>PVKE010035584.1:0-16810 GCA_004027555.1 Craseonycteris thonglongyai
ATGAATAGGCTTGTAAAGTCTCAGGAAGTTTCCTTCCTTTTGGTTCTTGGTTGGTTGGTTGGTTTTTGGTTTTGTTTTGTTTTGTTTTGTTCTGCTCTGGGCTGGCTGGCCTGTGATGCTCCAAGTCACAGTCATTGACATAAACTGACACCAGGTCTGTCAGGTGTAAATCACACTAAGCTAGATGCACATTCTTTACTATACCATTGTAAACTATTTTAATGAAATGACTGCTTTTAGAGTTTTTCATTTGCCAGATGGGGACAATTACAGTACCAACTCCCTCAAGAGGGACGGAAAGGAAAGGAGGTGACAGTTGGAGCTCAGAGCCTGCACTTTACAAGTGCTCAGATAATGAGGCTGTTGTTGTTGTTGTTGCTGTTATTGATTATTTGTTGCTGTGATTTGTGGTGTTGTTACTTCCCCAACAGATCTTTATCTTTAACCTCACCAGGGTAGTAAGTTGCTAGTCCTATGGGGCATTATAAACTTGTAAACACTTTTCTGCTCTTCTATGGCTACTCAAAAGATACTTGTACTAGACTTTAAGATGCCAATTGTCATTTTATCATCAGTTTCCTGCTATTTGTTGACTTTCTCAGGAAATAATTAGGTCTCATGAAGATTTCTATTTTTACCTGGAGGGAGAATTTAAGAAGCATTTGGGGGAATGAAAGGATTATCGTTTTAATGGACCTGTTTCCAACATGTGTCTCCTTATCACTAGCAGATTGTAAAGCTGTAAATCTTCCTATCCCACAGTACATCATGAGTCACATATCAGGAAAGAAAAATGCTGTCGGAAATCTATATGGTAGCCCTCTGTTACTATGTTCACTTAGATATTTCCCATATGTAGTTGCTTCTTATTTCAAATGGTATTTTAAAAAGTCACTGTTGCAATAATAATGGAAATATTTTTAAATCTATGTTTAGTATTGGTGAGGGGGAGAAGATAAACTTTATTCCAAAGTAAAATTAAACTGACCTTGTTTAACTTACTTGCTCCAATGTTTCTCCCACAGGGGTTGTGACCCTTTTAAAGTTGTCAAGCCCTAAGCTATTCCCTTGCCATAGACTTCGGGGAGCTGTAGAGAGAAGCGGCTACATTTAGATTGTTCCCTAGAGAGATCCGCAACTGTGGAGTGTTAGTTCTGGACTGGACATGGGACCATCTGGGGAAAGGGGTGGGGAAAAGTGGGAGTAGGGAGCAACTTTTTTCAAAGACCCAGAGCAAAGGAGACTCAGACATCTTAAAGCTATGCATCTGCAACCCGAGGCCTCTGCAGACACGACAGTGGGGAAAGAGAAGACCTGAGCTGGAGCGTCACTCGTAGAGCTCCTGGAGTATCCCTTCTTAGGGTTTACTGGTAAGAACTAGTCACCCAGCCCCTCCTAACTTGCAAGGGGTCTGGAAAATGAGGTGGATTGCATGGATATTTGGTATGCAGATGACAACTCTGTCATAGCCTATCCACCCAAATTTTCTATAGAACTGCTCTCTGATCATCAGTTAGTTTTCCTAAGGGTATTGTTTGGCTAGATAGGAATTGGCAGTTGTCAAAGATTTCCCAGTCTCAGATGAGCAAGCTCTGCTCTGTGCTCCTAGACTGCTTAGTATGCATTTTCATCACAGACTTTACCATAGCATGGTAAATTTAGATTTTATTGTCAATGTCTCTTTTTCTGCCCTTTCTGCCTCACCCCTCCTAGCTAAATTACTAAAATCTTGAGGGTAGAAAACAGGTGTTTGGGGCTTAAGTGGGGGTAAGCATTGCTAGTACTCAACAAAGTACCTGGCTATTTGGTGGGTCAGGGAAGAGAGGGAGGGAGAAGGATGAGAGGGAGGGAATGAATAAATGAATAAGTGAACGAATGAACAAGTGAATGAAAAAACAAGCAAAACCACCTCCTAGGGTGGGTTAGCCACAAACTAGATCCATCTATTATGGGCTGATTTTTACCAGTGTAGTGGACACCAATCTCAGGATAAATGTTTAGATATAGAACAGAGGCAACTTTAAAATTTTTTCCGCTAACTCTTAATTTGTACGTTGTGCTCCTATTCCTCTGGGTGGTAGAAATGTACTCTCTGACAATTTCAGATCCCATACCCCCCTCTGCCAGGGCCATGTCTAAATTCTGGGGCCAAGGTTCCCCAGGTGCTCTCTGTCCCTGAAGGCATCCCAGTGACATCCTTTGTCGCAATAATCCTCTGCTGTCTGTCCCCAGAGCCTGGGTGTGTGGCTGTTGGAAGGCCCCCTTGGGCCTAGCTCACTCTGTTTCTCTAAGTCCTTTAAATTCCATTAGTCCAAAGAAGCTTTCTGCTGCCCATGAGCGAGTGGGACCCAGGAACCTCTGAGAGTCTGTGTGAGGCTTCATATATGATGCCACTCAGTGTCACATGCAGTGCTGGGCCGTGGAAAACTCTGTGAGCCCCTCTGACACATGCCATGGCCATTTCTGCTCTGGGTCTACTGCTTTCCTGGGCATCTTTTGTTCTGTAAGCCTCTAAACATGTCCAAGGGTTCCCTCACTGTCACCAGGACATCCATGGCCCAGGGACCTTTCTCTAGTCTTGGAGGCAAGAATCCTAACTATGCCCTTTTCAATCCCTTCAGTAGCCTCAGGACCTCACTGTCAGAGCTCAACACCTAGCTAACTGAGAGGGGATGGGTTGTATGGTCAAAAGATGTACAATTTTATGCATGTACCTGAAACCATAATATTTTTAAATATTATCTTGCCACACTAATGCCACTTTCAGAGTAACCTAGTTCTTTTGTCCCCATATCTAAGAGCCTCTTCATCTCATCCCATACCCCATCCACCAATGTCTGCTGTCCTGTTGGGTGTACAGATGTGTTTGTTGAGGCCATGGGCCCCCCCACTTCTGCCCAGAGCAGCCTCGCGGTCCACTTCACACAGCACCTAGATGCGTGCTGCCACTCCACGCTTCACCTGCCCCACGTGGCTACACTCCAGAAACTACACTCCCCTCTGCTCTCCTCAATTCTGCACCAAGATTCAAAGACATCTAGCCTGCTCTGATGTTTTGGTGGTAGAGGCTTAGCATACTTGGGCCCTAAAGATCAAAAGATCTCTCCTTTCATTGTTTCCATGGAGCATTTAGGTCTGGCCCTGTGGTTCCCATGTATCCCTGCATCTTCCAAGAAGTGGGAAAGGTCGAGACTTCAGGGTGGTCCCTTTAGACTGCAGTTCTAACAGTGAGGCCAGTGGACCAGGAGAAATTTATTTCTCTGTGCCTCTCAGTAAGCTTATAGGAAAAACTCTGTCAGTCCAAAACCCTGAGGAAAGACAGCCCCTAAAGAAAGGAGTCTAAGAACACCTGTTGGTTAAGTCAGAAATGAAAGTTATGAGCCTCAGACATCAAAAGGGAAAGTGGCTGCTTTCAGCAACAGCTGAAGCCACAAATGGTAGTTGGAGATGAATGCAATGCATCCATAAAGAGCAGCCCTCTGCAGCCTGGGTTCCTTGGCTCTGAACTCTGAGCCAGAATTTCATAATGTACAAATTGGAAAGGATCCCACTGTTAAGATATAAATATATAAGTATTAAATGAAAAACTAAACATATGTGTATATATAGTAGGCTTGTGCTCTGAGGGTATGTTAGTGCTCTTTAAGAATTTATGATGAGAACACGGAGCCCCAAAGAGGTTGTGTGGCTTTGCCTCAGGTCCCACAGAGAGCAGAGGGCTCAGCACCATCTATCAATGTCACATGTTCTGGCTGGTCATCCTGCGTTTCTTCTCCAGAAGACTTTATGCTGAGAATTTTAACTCAGCCTGATGATGCGAGAGAGTCATTTAAGCCACATCCTAAGCTGCCTGCTTCTAATAAATTGGTATTAAGAACGCCTGTGTAGAGAGAATAAAATAGAGGGCAGGATGTGGGGGACAGAATATACATTACAACCCTGGAAATAGACACAGAAAGAAGCAACCCACCTATTGTTTTAAAGCTAGCCTTCCACCCCCATGAAGGATCCACACTGGTGGGAAAAAGAAGGCATCCAGCGTTTTCTCCTATGAGTTGCTTACTGGGGGCTGCATCCTCTGGAGTCATAACTTCATGCATATAAATAGGAATTGGAAAGGATGATGACATTTCTGTGTGTGAGCCATTGGTTGCAGTGAAGAGAGTTGGCGTGTTGCCACCAGCAGTAGGACATAAGCACTGACTGCCATTTGTGTAGTGGGTACAGTTTAAACTGCACTTTCCTAGCTCATTGGCATCTTCAAGGTCATGTTAAGTTGGCTGTAGTTCTCTTTTTACAGAAGAGGAACCTGAGATTCAGAGTTAAAGAATCTGCCCAAAGTTCCACAGTAAATCCTGATGTTCTGCCTGAGAAGTGGTGTTTCTCCTGTGGCACTATGGCTGCCTCAGTGGTGACTTCGCAGTGCTTTAGGGGCCAGGACCTTGGGAGCATGCTGGGGAAGCCGTGGCTCTGCTGATGAAGAGCCACGTTCCAGGGAGACAGAAGAGGGAGGAGACAGCACATCTACTGAGCCCTGGCTCTATCCTAGGCACTCTCATCTAAGGCTCTCAGCTCTGTTTGTCTCAGATGGGCCTATATACGTGTCAAACTTTTAGATCTGTGTCATTTACATTTCTCTAATTATGTGTAAAGTTGCATACATGTTAGGTTGACCAGACATCCCATTTTAAACATGACAGAAAACAACAGTACTGTCCTGTTTCAAATGGTATGTATGATCAGCCTAATAGATGTGTGTGTGTGTGTTTCACATTTCACGTGATTTCTTCTGTGATTTGCCTCTTCATATTCTTTGCCTATTTTTCTACTTGGTTGTTTGTCTTTTCCCTATTGATTTTCTTATTGATTTCTTCATTTGTCTAAATAATCCTTTGTTGGTTTTATATGTTACAAATATCTTGTACAAGCTTTAGGCTTGTCTTTTCCCTTTGGTTATAGTATACCGGTATTTTAATTTTTCTAAACATTTTTAAATTGGAGTTTGTCACAGTTAGGTCTTTAATACCCCAGGATTTTTTTCATATAACTTATGAAATAGAGATCTAATTTTATATTATGTCCAAACACCACTGTTGAGTAGTTTATTCTTTCCCCACTGAATTTCAGTGTCATCTTGGTTGTATATCATTTTTATACATGCATGAAACTGTTAATGGACTCTCTGTTTTGTTTCATTCCTCTGTCTATTGCTCTGCCAAGACCACACTGTCTAAATTACTATATATGTATCTGTAGAGAGCCTTGTTCATCTTTAAATTTGGCTTGGTTCTCTTAACCCTTTGCTCTCCCATAAAAGTTTTAGAATGAAATTGTTAATTACACACACACAGACACACACACACACACACACACACACACACCTTACTTTTGTGATTTTTATTGAAAATGTACTAAATTAATAAATTAATTTGGAGAGAATTGGTATTTTTACAGTCTTAAAACCTAATGGTACTTGAATTTGGAAATGTCTCTCATAGGTGTATGAAGGCCAGACCTCGCTCTGAATAATGAAATGATGCCTGGCTTCTGTCTGGCATTTTCTTTGTGAATGGAGAGCTCTTTCCAAATGGCCATCTTTGACTGAACTTTGGGTACATTACAACAGATATTTTTCTCAGTGGTGAACCAAGGTGAGAAATGATTATTGTAGTACAACTTGCCAAGATTTTTCTCTAGCTGAGTGATCAAATATGTGTAATTACTGAGACGAGACATGTAAGAACAGTGCAAGCACCCAGTCAGCCATGAAAGCTGGATCCATGATGGCCTGCAGGAGAGCATTCATATATACCAGGGTCCAGTGAACAGTCTCTGCAGGCTGGAAACTGTCAGCTAGGCAAGAGATTCAAAATAGAATAGGGAGAAAACAAGAAGAGCCTCTTCAGACCCGCTGAGTTTGACATGTCCTGGCCAATTTCATTCCAACAATTAGTACCCTTTTTCTCTGTTGAATGCTTTCCTGATCCTTCCAGCATTCCTACCATAAATACCTGAGGTTCAAGGAAAAACACTCTCTGAATTCAGAAGAGAAATAATGATAATTCATTGTTCTGGAAAGCTTTGATACTGTTAATGAGGATTTTTAAAGGATAAGAGCCTATTTCTTTTAACTCTTAAGATTTTTAAGAAAATAAAATAAGTAACTTTGTTATAATACACTATAGAAACACACATAATATTTTTGACTGCAGAGAGATAAAAACTGTAGTGATTGCTTATGATCTTAATCATAGTCTTTGTCATGGTAAATCTTTGCCATTCCAATTATCATGAGATCTATAATACTCATTTCAAGTAGGAATAACAAAGTTGAGGTTTTTACATCAAGCATGGTTTTTACGAGAAGGGGTGGGATGGTGGAGCAGATAATTCCAACCTTATTAAGGATGGAATACTCTAGCCTTTGATGGTTTTAAAACATGGCATTCCCTATCCTTCTAAAATTATGTAATTCAATATATTTGTTTTTTAAATAGAAAAGTTTTTAATATTTTGCTATGAGATTTTGAGGATATCATAGGTTTCCTATGATATGGTTGGGTGATCATCACTCTTTGAGGATGCATTTTGCACCAAGAAGGAAAACATACCTAGCTGACCATCTCAACCAACTATGCCACTAAAAGTGAAAATCCCCAGGTTCCACTCCAAGATATTCTGTATTCACCATCTATGACAGTTTCTGCTGCTTTTTAAGCAGGCATCTTATTTTTCTCAACTTCTTATAAGTAACCTATTTCATTTTTTCACTATCATTAATGATTCCAAATTTACAAGCTTTTCTCTTCTCTTTAAATTGGAAGATGATTTAAAAGGATGCAGCATTATTTAAGAATAAGACAACAAATATTAGCATTAATTCCAAATCACTATTTCTTATTTATAAAAAGAGAAAAGAATATTACAGTTGTCATAGTCTTTCTATAAATGGCAACGTAGAGAAAGAAAAAAGGAGTTAAATTTAAAGTCAGTAGAAAAATCATTCCATTTGAAACTCAAGTTGTTTTACATTTCTTAGAAAGGAAAATGGACTGAGTGATAACTGAAGCCTGTGAGAAGGCCATGATCTAGTGAGAGCTGTCAATTTCTGTTGATAAGGAATTCTTTCCACTTGGTATTACTTATTAGTGGTGGTGTTTTTTGGATTGAAGTTTTTTGCCCTTGACTTTGGCAGAAGCACAACTCAATTTCTCATGGATTGACACTTAGAACTGATGACAAAAGATCAGCTCTACATCCTTATAGTTATTTTCATGACAGGACATGACATGATTTTGCCTAAGTTCTAAACACACGTGTTAGGTGGGAGAGGGTTTGTGGGGAGAAAATCTTCAGTGGCAGCTCAGGCTATGGAAATAAGGAAGCAACCAGATTTTCTGGGCTAAACCGCTAGTTCACTAAAGAAAGGTAAGTTAAATGTATAGTTAAATAAAAATCATAAACCTTGTATTATATGAATATCATTTCACTGAACAAAATTTGAACAATATAAATAAAAGCATGAGTTTCTCTTGATGTCCCCTCCCCCCATTTTAATTTTATTCCTCTTTTCATAAGTAACCCTCATCATCAATGTGGATATAATCGTCCATACTATTTTCTAAATAGTCACATATAAATGTATGAGCAAAGTCATATCTAAAAATATATAGGGCTTTTCAAAGTATATGTGCTATAATCTACATCAAGCTGGTCAGACTAATGGCCCACAGGCTACATGAGGCCAAGAACAGCTTTGAATGTGACCATATACAAATTTGTAAACTTTCTTAAAACATAATAAGATTGGTTTTTTGTGTGTGTTTTTAAAGCTGTCATTAGTGTCAGTGTATTTTTTTCTGTCGCCCAAGACAAATCCTCTTCTTCCAATGTGACCCAGGGAAACCAAAAGTTTGGACACCCCTGGTCTACATATTGTTCTGAATCTTGCTTTTTCCACGTAAGAGTTCTTTCCAAGCCACAACAAATAGTTTTACCTTGTTCTGTTTTTAATGGCTGCATAACATTCCATGTTATTAATTTAGTGTTTGTCTATAAATGCACATATTAAGTAATTTTTTCTAATTATTCTCAATTACAAACCATGTATCATGACCATCTTTTACACCCTTTTTTTGTGCCCACATAAGATTATTTCTAGGGTGGATTCCTAGAAGTGGAGTTGCTGGCTCAAGGGGCCTACATGTTTGTCATTTTAGTAGATGCCCTATATTGCCCTCCAAAATGACTTTGTTAATCTACATTTCCACCAACCCTGTATTTTACCACCATGGCTTGATATGATCAAGCATTAAATGTTTGCAGTTAATATTATAGTAAAGAGAAATACTATATTAGATTTTGATTTAATGAGATTTAATTTTTAATGACTTTTAAGAATTGTCATATTAATAAATTTAGATATGTACACACAAAGGAATCCTTTGTCTGCCCATATGCTCATATTTAGTTTCACTATAAATATGCCTTGCTATAGCCACAAGTCAGTACAGCTTCCAGAGCCCAATTTGAAGACGGAATAGATGGCTACTATGGTAACCAGATCTGTGCTAGATGCTAGGACAAAAGAGGTGATTATTACATGATGAGAGGTAAGAAGACAATGGCTTATGGAAAATATCCTTCCTATTGGTGTGAATTGATGCCTGGAAACTTGCTTTAGAAAAACAAATCCCTTTAAGTTAACCACTGACCCTTTTTTAAGAGACCTTCACTAACAGAAAAGAGTGGATCTATTTTATAATATTAGAGCACTGGATGGCCTCCACAGTCCCTTTCAGCTCAAACATTCCATATGATTCTTCTGTGAGATTAGCTTGTTGATAGGCATCAAGATTCAGGAGAGAGGAGGTGGCTGCAGAAGGTTTGATTACCTTGGAGTAGCTCAAACACATTGAATAACTGCAGGATGGGACATGAGCAGGAGGCCACCTTCCCCTGTCCACCAGTTGACCTGGAGTTCATCTACCTATAGCTCTTCTCAGAGGGATGTGTCTAATCAAGCATTAGGTTACAGTGCTCAGTCAATCAACTGAAATGTATTTACCAGATTAGAGAAGTTGAAATAGCTCATCTATGATGTCAACTAATACACATGAGAAGAGAGGCAAACCAATGATGTCATTGAGAGCAAAGTTTAGATGATAAATGTGTCGTTAGAAAAACAGAGGCATTAGATTTTCTTCTATGGCAGGGTCATAATATCTATTTATTTACAATGTTGCATGGTTCTATGGCATGGATAGTAGAATTTTTTGGCTTATGGTTTCTTCCTTTAGAACTTAACCCTATTTGTCAAGGTTCTACTATTAAATCCCAGACATTCGGGGCATGAAAGGGAGCTTAACATTTCTAAGATATCATTGGCATAAAGCAATATCATTTTTGGTGACCTCTCCCCCAACTGCTGACCTTCTGGGTATTGAATTCAATAACATTGTTGCAGCACAGAACCTTTTTTAAAATGAGATAAGTAATATGTCATTTGTGTGAGTAAATAGATAAAAGAAACCTCAGTCAGTATAAATTGACATAAAATAAGTATTAAGCAGTATTATGCTTAATTATGTTAATCCAGACATAACTAAAAGACAAAATGTGTTTATAATTACAAGTATTAGCTACCACTCAATAAAGTCCATTTAGGATATTTTTAGTCTATATTATTTTTATTAATTTCTAAGGGTTTACCTGCTGAATAATTGAATAATTGTTGGCACCACTGACACTTTAACACCCCGAAATTTTTACGTTTAGGCTCCCATTTTATAGTATTGTTTGGTAAATAGAATGTTCTCAGAGAGCTAAAAATAAAGGTGTACCATGTGTCTGAATTCACTCCTCCCTTGTGGTTCTATTTTAGGCTTATTGTAGGTTGGGAAAGAACAAAGGACCCAGGATGTTTCTCACAGAGCCATTGCAATGTGAGCTCAGGGTCTCTCTTCATGCCAGCCCTATTACACTGGGTTTGGGGTTACATAAGGGATAAGCCCCATTCCCATCTTCAACAGCGATCTTTAAAAAACAACTGTGAGTGACTAACGTGGTTTCTTTAATATGAGATGTTTAGAATACGGCAATTTTATAAGGTGTACCCTTGCCCACTTTTGCCAGAGGAGCTGGGAGCTAGTTTGCCTTGTGTCCAGCACGCCATCTGGAATCATTGGGCTACTCCCACACCTTTTTTTGTTTTAATTACTCTTTTACCATTTTCGCTTTTCTTTAGTAGCAGTAGGGTAATGTCAAATTCAAATAATGCTAAATTCCCTCTGCTTAATGCTTTTGTTGTTGTAGTTCTTTTCCCTTTCATGTGAGATCTATGTCACTCGTATCCTTAACTATTTTAAGCTATGTTATACGTGTAGGCGAATTCCATTTTGATGAGGAATATTCTCATATCACAATGGTCAGGATAGCTAAAGTCTTTGCAAAGCCAAGCCACTGGCCCGCTCGTTTTGAGTAGTAGTCATTAGAGAGAACTGCTGTCTTCTTGACCCTCAACCCCTGCCCATTCTATACTCTTCACCCTGAGCTGTTGCTTACTGAGAGCCCCACCTAAAGGTAATGCTCACGATAGCCATCTTCCACAGAGTGTCAGGCACCGCTTCCAGCTTTCCCACGGATAACTCATCTACTCCCTTCAACAGCCCTCCAAAGCACGTACTATTGTCATGCACATCTAATTGATGCAGCCCAGAGAAGTTAGGTAATGTGTGCAGGCCCACACAGCTAGTGCTTGGCAGAACCAGGAATCACAGGAGTCTCAGTGGCCCAGAGCCCATGCTTGTAACAGCTACACACCTCTACCTTTTCTAAGTCAGCATCTCCAGCCAAAATGGTCACATCTCTCTTGATCAGCTCTCAACTCCTCTCAGATAACATTGGCAGCAGAATCAGAACTCTCAGCTTCTTTCAAACTAACAGTTTCCAACCTCTCCATCATGCCCATGGCCCATGGCCCCTTGTCCCTTACTGAATAGCTCTGCCCTCCACTTTCCTTTCTTTGCCTACCACCTTTCTGCTGTCTAAAGTCGGTATTTTAACCCTTCATCCTCACTTTCTATGCACACTAGTCCTTCCACATATACACTGGGGGGCCCAAACATCATTTTCTGGAGGGCGGGCCCTTGTAGTACAGGCTTCCCCCGCTAGGTGGGCGCTCTAGGACCCACCTGCATCAGCATACCAGCTGGCGTTCTGAGAGGCTGCGTTCCACCTCAGTGAATTATTTTTGGAGACTCCTTCTTTGCTGTTTGCCCATTTCACGATGAGTGATTTACAGAAACATGCAGTGTGACAATTCACATGCAGACCCTGTGAAGAGTGTTCAGCAGCTTTTAACCAAAAATGGCATGAACCCCATGCCTCACCTCCTTCTTCACCTGATATCACCGCGAGAGCCATTTTTTGTTTCCCATGATGAAAAAGTCCTCAAAGGGAAACATTTTGCCAATATGGTAGAGGTGAAACAAAACACAACAGAAGCACTAAAAAGCATCAAAATCAATGAGTTCAAAAACTCATTGTCAAAAAAGCATCTCGCTAGGTGTATTGCATCAAACAAAGAGTACCTTGAAGGTGACTAAAGTTTAAACATGTAAGAATATACAACTTTTATAAATAAATTCCAGAATTTTTTTTTCTTTTTTGTCTCCCCTTGTAGACTCTAGAATAATAGTTCCCTCTCATATACCATTCTCATCAAACTCTCATCCTGCAAAGAACCAGCAACAGCTTCTCTTTAATATATAGTATCAATGTGGCCTCCTAGCATTCACCCTCCAGTGGGAAACTTGTCCCCATGACCTAACTTCTTGAGTTTCCCTCATGTCTGTCAGGGCAGGCCATCTGTGTAAGGGAGGTAGTCTGTTTCAGAAGGAGCCAGTCATTCAACAAGCATTTGGTACGTGCTTTCTGTGTGCAGATAAGTGAACTGGTGTAAGTACAGTAGTACATCAGTACTCGTTCATTGGTTCTGGGAGGCGTGATGAGTATCAAAAATAATGAGCACTAAACACATTTTTTTCTACAAGGAATAATGTAAATAAATTTAATGGGTTCCCCAACCAAAGACAATGTACATTTTTAAGGCAATATGTAAAAAGATAGGGTTGTATATTATTAATAGTACTTTACATGAGAAATAAACCCAAATATGAATAAACAGTTAGTTTAAGTAAAATAAAAGTGTCACTTTACCTGCACTGAGAAGCATCCACAGCCTCATGGGATGGTGGGAGGAGCATGGGGAGGAGGAGAGTCACATGGGATGCTGCCTGGAAGGCGAGTCCCCACCAACAGAACCCCGGGCTCGTGCACTCAGGAGTTCTTTCTCTTTTCTGCCTTTTTGCAACTTGCATCACAGGCTCTGACACCCTGCTTGTCACCTTCACTAAAAATGTATCCAGCGTGGACTGCTTCTGTCTTCTTCTCAGAATTCCTCAAAAGTGTGAAACTGGTCATTCAATAAACTCACGTTTCTGCTCGTCAGAGCTTTGGATGGTACTCCTGCCCATTTTGCACATGTTTCTTTTATCAAGGAACTGGACCTCCTCCCTTATCTCCTCCTCACCTGAAGAAATCTCACCAGCCACCTCTTGTTGCAGCTCCCTCTGTAGTTCCCGCAGCTCCTCCATGCTGAGCTCTTCACGATGTTCCCCCACTAACTCCTCAACTTCAGCAACATCAACCTTCTTACCCATGGATTGGCCCGAAGACACAATATCCTCACAACGGTACCCTCTGGACCTGCTGGCTCAGGGTCAGTTTCAAACTCTTCCAAGTCTCTCTGAGTCACAGCTTCTAGCCACAAATTCTTCCATGCTGAATTGATTGTCTTCTAAGATGGTGGTACCCAACCTTTTTGGCACCAGGGACCGGTTTCATGAAAGACAGTTTTTCCACGGACTGAGGGGGTAAGGGAAAGGGAATGGTTCTGGATGATTCATGCACACTATGTTTATTGTACACTTTACTTCTATTATTATGACAATTATTATCACTGATAGGGTTTTGTTATAAGTCTAAAAGCAATTGATTTATTATAGTCTCTGCTGTCAAACCTCTCTGCTGATGTTAATCTGTATTTATAGCCTCTCCCCAGCACTAGCATCACCGCCTCAGCTCCACCTCAGTTCATCAGGCATCAGATGCTCATAAGGAGCAAAACCTAGTTCCCTCACATGCACAGTTCACAATAGGGTTTGAGCTCCTATGAGAATCTAATGCTGCCACTTATCTGACAGAAGGCAGAGCTCAGATGGTAATGTGAGCAATGGGAAGCGGCTGTAAATACAGATGAAGCTTTACTTGCTTACCCACTGCTCACCTCCTGCTGTGTGGCCCTGTTCCTAACAGGCCACAGATTGGTAGTGGTCCATGGCCCAGAGATTGGGAACCCCTACTATAAGCGACTGCATGCCAGACCTTATCGGTAAGGCCAAGACAGTGCAGGATATTGAAATGCTCCTTCCAGAATTCTGTGAGGGTCAACTGGGTGTCAGAGGTGATCTCGAAGCACCTCTGGGAAACTGCCCTGGTGTACAACTTTTGGAAGTTTGAAATGACCTGCTAGTCCATGGGCTGGGTGAGAGGAGTAGTGTTGGGGGACAGGAACCTTAGTGATATAGCTGAACTCCTCCAGTACCCGTAAGTCATCCTCCAAGCCTGGAGGTAAGCAGGCGCATTGTCAAAAAGTAGGAGAGCTTTCCAAGGCAAATCTTGCTCCAGCAAATATTTTTTCACTGAAGGACCAAGCACTTCATTTATCCACTCAGTGAAAAATTGCCTCTTGACCCAAGCTTTGCTGTTTGCCCTCCACATTACATGGAGTGTGCTTTTTATGACTTTGTGCTTCTTGTAAACTCGTGGGTTTTCTCTATGATAGATTAATAGAGGCTTGAGTTTTAGGTCCTCACTAGCATTCCCACACAACAATAGCGTGGGCCTGTCCTTGTTGGTTTGTGGCCTGGTATTGCCTTCTCCTCTTTTGTGATGTAGGTTCTACTTGGTTTTATTTTTGTTGTTTGTTTGTTTGTTTGTTTTCCCAAAATAGTCAGGTCTCATTGCAGTTCAAAGCTTCTTGGTGGGGGGAAGCCAGGATGGCTTAGCAGGTTAAGTGCTCACTTTGCAGCCCCGGGGTCTGAGGATTGAATCCCGGTCTCAGCCCATGCAGAGCCATATGCTGAGCTGAGGTGTGCTTTCCTTGCGGGAGACCCCCAGTTCAGTTCTCTCCCCTTGGTTAGGCCCATGGCTTGAGGGAGCATGCGTCCCATGCAGGAGGCCCCCAGCCCAGTTCCCATCCCATTCTGCACAACCCCCACCCACCTGTGTGGAATGAAACCATGTGGAAAACTGATGACGTACAACTATGGAGACTGCTCTGCCCCCCGCCCCTTCTCTCTGTCTCTCTCTGTCTCTGTCTCTCTCTCTCTCTGTTTCTGTCCAAAACAATAAAATAAATCTTTAAAAAAAAACTTGATGGGAAATAAAACTTTCAGCCTATGTAGATTTGAAATTCACTGATGAATTCTTCAGCACCCTTTTTATTAGCACTTGCTGCTTCGACCATGACTCACGATGCTATGGATGCCGATTCTCTTTTTAAAATTATCAAACCAGCCATGACTGGTCTTAGAAACTTTAACACTCTCATCACTTGGTCCTGGTTTGTTTTTCAAAAGATCGGCATGCAACACTTTTACTTTTTCACTTATCATGGCTTCTGATACACTGTCACTCTCTAACTGCTTCTCATTTACCCAAATTAACAACAGCTTTTCAAGTTCCTCCAGTATTTGGGAATGCTGTGTTGTTACTGCTTTAACGCCTTTCACAACATCAGTCTTTTTTATTGCTTTTTTGTTCTTAGTGATGGTGGAGATTGTTCTAGGCATATTGTATTACCTAGCAAGATCAGTAATGCAAATACCATCCTCATATTTGCCTATTATTTCTTTTTTTCTTCTCAATGGTGGTGCAAAGTAATTTTCTTTTCTGCTCAGTGCTATCACTGCTCATTTTCCCAGGACCCACGATAAAAAAACATGTGCAAAAATACACAAAATGACTATAGAGGCTAAGGTCAGACCGCAAGGGGATGTGTCTACCGTGACTAATGTGTGACCCTTTGTTTCAACTGGAAAGGATAGTGAGTAACGAGGCAACACCACCACCAACTTATAGCTTGTGTGTCAAGTACCAAACAAACCATGAGCACTGGGACAAATTTTTCATGTCAGTATGCATCGAATACCAAATTCATTAGGTTTCAAAGCAGTCGAGTACCAAGATGTGATTATATCTGACTTCCAGAAACTCCTTGTCCAGGGATGGAAACAGGTCCAACACATGGGATGCGGCTTCAGTACAGTATGTCCGGGATCTTTGAGACCACTTCAGGGGAGCATCTAAGCTCCTGGGTGAGAAACCAAAAAGTGGAGGGGATGCCAGGATAGCTCAGTAGGTTGAGAGGTCTGGGGATCGAGTCTCGGCTCCAGCTCGTGTGCTGAACTGGGATGCAGCTGGTAACTGGCTGGGTGGCAGCAAGGTCCCCCCGACCCCCGATGTGGGAGGCTCCCAGTTTGGCTCCAGCCTTGTGTAGCCCCACATCCACCTGTTTGAAATGAAACTATGTCACAACCAATGATGTGCAGCTAGGGAGACTGCTCTGGGCCCTCTCCCCCACTCATCCCCCTCACTCTCTCTCTCTCTCTCTTTCTCTTTTTCACCTATCAAACAATAAAATAAATATTAAAAAAAAGAAATCAAAAAGTGGAAATTTTAGTTTTCTAACATCTGCTCTACAGAAATACCCTTCAAAGGAAGCTGAGAGAAGTGTCAGAAAAGCAACCATCCAATCTGCCATGTACTTCTTTGTTTTATTCATAGCACTTATTATAACGGGTGTCCCAAAATTCACGCAAGCTTTGAATTTTGCGTCACTTGTACAGTAAGGTGTTGCCAATGAAAAAAGAAGACAGCATGACAGCTGACAGTTCAGGGTTATTAAAAATGGAGCCTACACAAAAGAACAACGTGTTTTCATTGTTGAGCAATATTTTAAGAATAATGAAGGTTTGGCAGCTATAGTTCGCAATTTTCGTACAAAACTGGTCGGAATAGTGATTTAACTTCATCAACTGTGAAGAGATTAATTAAAAAATTTAGGGAGACTGGATCAATTTGTGATCTTAAACACTCTGGCCGTCTTTCAACAAGTCATTCAACACAAAACATCAAAGCAGTTCGTGAAAGTGTTGCTGAGAGTCCAGGGACATTAATTCGGCACCGTGGTCAAGAATTGGACATTTCCAGAAGCTCTCTACAGCGTATTCTCACAAAAGATTTGCATCTTCGTGCTCACAAAGTTCAATTGACTCAGGAACTGAAGCCTACTGACCACACACAGCGAATAGAGTTCGTTGAATGGATTATGGAACAACAAGAACTGGATGCTGATTTTTCAAACAAAATCATCTTCAGTGATGAGGCTCATTTTCATCTTGATGGCTTGCTTAATTGACAAAATTGTCGCATTTGGGGTTCAGAAAATCCACAGGTGATTGTTGAGAAACAAATGCATCCACAATATGTCACTGTTTGGTGTGGATTTTGGGCTGGAGGCAGCATTGGACCATTCTTCTTTGAAAATGCAGCTGGTCAGGCAATAACAGTTAATGGTGCTCGCTATCGTGACATGATAATCCAGTTTTTTGTGCCTAAATTGCAAGATAGCCGTGGAGGCCATTTACCCTATATGTTATTCCATACATAACCCTATACTGTATAC